>PVKC010030977.1:0-14226 GCA_004027635.1 Crocidura indochinensis
GGGGGGTAACCAAGACCAAACAGGTGTAAGACCACCAAGTAGTAAGCTAGACGCAGAGGGGACCACTTGCTTTAGCAACACCCCCCCCCGGGGGGGGGGTAGGGGACAGGATATGGGAAGTAGGATGGGAACAGATTTGGAGGGAGGACTTTTTGGTGATGGTAGTTCCCCTTATTTTATGTTAATTTGTACCTAAAATATGATTGCCAATGATATGCAACCCAATATGTTTAAAATAAAAATTATATTATTAAAAAAAAGAAAAATGAAGTCATGAAATTTTCCTATACATGATTGGACATGGGAACTATATTGCTGAGTGAAATAAGTCAGAGGGCGAGAGATAAACACAGAATAGTCTCATTCAGTCATATGTGGAATTTAAGAAAAATAAAAAAAACCAGAATGTTAATAATACCCAGAGATGATAGAGATAAGGGTTGAATGGAGCAACACACAGTATGAAGCTTACCACAGAGTAGTTAAGAGTTCAGTTAGAGAAATAACTAAACTGAAAACTATCATGTCAATGGTTGTGAGTGAGAGAACTCGAATTGTGAGTGAGAGAACTCGAATGTCTGGATTATAGACAGGGGTGTGGGAAGAGGGAGATGGGAGGCGTTGGTGGTGGGAATATTGCATTGCTGAAGGGGGGGGTGTTCATTTTTTTAAACAATTACAAACATGTTTTTAATAGTGGTGTTTAAATAAAGGTATTATTAAGGAAAAATAAAATTAAGAACATTTCCAATACGAAAAGTAAAAAAAAATAATAATAATTGGTGGGGGTCAGAGCGGTAGTGCAAGCGGTAGGACATCTGCTTTGCAAACAGAGGACCCAGGATGAATTACAGTTCAATCCACCCAACGTGCCATATAGTCCCCCAACCCAGGAGTGATTTCTGAGCCCATAGCCTGTAGTATCCCTTAAGTGTCACAGGGTGTGACCCAAACCTCCCCCCCGCCAAAAAAAAAATGAAAATAAAAAGAATGTGAGTTACAAATTGTCAGGGGTTATAAACAGATAAATGGAGTGTACTTAAAAAGTGTATGTGAGTAGGTAATTTGTTTAAATGGATTAGCATATATCACAAAATGTTGCATTTTAAGCATTGGTATGTGGAAATTTATTGCTAACAGTAGATGAAGACAGTTGGTTTTATATTCTAAGGACAGTAGTGTTAATCCATGTATTATAAGAACAAGAAGTTCCTTCTTTATATTTTACCGCTTAAATATACCTCTGACTGCTGTAGTAATTTAACCTTCACCTAATTTCACTAAATTACTTGTAAACATCAGCTAGTAAAAGTTAATTGAAGAAATATAATTGGAGCTTTTGGGTATGGTTCTGCAATACAATTAAACAATTGTGTGTGAGGGGGAGTTTTAATGAGACATGAGTTCAATGTAAAAGCTTGGAAAATATTTATTACTGACTTTCATTACTTGGTTTCAAGTAAAGCAATCCCTCTGAGCAAATAATTTTGTTTTTTAGCAAAGAAATGATTATAGAGTACCTGCAAAGAAGGTAGACATTGTTTATTGATACACTGACTTCCTTTTTAATATTCATTCAATTAAAATTGGCAGTTCAAAATAGTAGTATTAAGAAAGTTTATTAGATATGTAGAAGTCAAATAATTGCTTAGAAAAATATAAATTTTATTTAACTATGATTTTGGAGTAGGTCAGATGATGTAAGACTTACATTGTAAGTGAAGGGTAAGGTAAGTGAAGAAATGCACTTAGTAAATATAGACTGATAATAGGAGTTTACAGGCCAGTGAAATACACTCAATAGAGATGTATTTAAATCTTATATTTGAGAAAATGCAATGAGAGAACTTGATGTAAAACCTCAGCTATATGCTTGTCATTCCAAGTGGCAACTATGTGGCATTTATAAAATGTCATACACAAGAAATTGATACAAATCACACAAAATATGAATTGATTCTGAACTGAATACAACATTAAAAATTGATCATTTGTCAACTACACTTTCACTTCAAAGTAAAATGAGAGTGAGTTATTACCACTAAATTATTTGTTATTTGATATGCACATCAAGTAATATAAATCTTATATTATCTGGCATATTATAGGAATTATAGCTATAGAAGACCCGAATTCTCTACTTACTAAACTGCATTATGATGTGAGTAATCATAGTATCATGTTTGTTTAATTAGTATGCATTGATTAAATTTATTGATAGAGTGAGAGATGTGTCGAGGACTATAAAAGCATTTGATTTAAAGACTTTATGGGCTGGTAGCCACATAGCTTCCTCAATTAAGTCTATCTTAAATTATTACTTGTAAATATAAACAAACAAAATAATGTGAATTTACTACATCAGAAAAATATGATGGGGTAAACATTATACTTAGTATATGGGGAAACTATAAATAAAATTTTAAACAAAATATACCCAAAAAATCCAGAATGCAAAATGTATATATATATATAAAGCCCAAATACAGACTTTTTCTTCCTCTCTCTGGGACTGAAATAAGGTGATTTTTACAATAATTTATGAACCGGAAACATTGCATACCTGGAATTTTATATCTGCCATTTGTCTTTTATGCCTGTTAAGATTATATTGATAGTCTTGAATATATACTAGCTTAATTATAACTCTTGGGTAGTTGTTCACTAGAGTATTGATTAATTAAAAAGAAAGTGACAGAGGAAGTTAATGTAAAATAGATAATATTCTTTGAAATTGTAATCAAATGCTCTAAACTTGCAGGAGACTCAAACTTGCAGTCCGAGGGCCACAAACAGCCCTCTGTACAACATTTTGTGGCCCTGTCCTAGAGGAATCTTTTTTTGTTTTGTTTTGTTTTAGTTGTTTGGGTCACACCCCCCAATGTTCAAGGCTTACTACTGACTTTGCACTCAAGGGTCACCCCAACTTTGCCTCCTGCGGCCCGCAGGTAAATTGAGTTTGAGACCCTTGCGAAAACTGCAAACACTATAATAAAAATGACAGAATTCTAAGAATTAAATTTCTACTCAGAAATTTTGAGCAAATGATTTTACTTAACTTGGCTATTTATTCAATTTATCATAGTACTTTTCAAGTTTTATATCAATGTAAATAGAATTTTTAAATTATATAGATATATTATTTGAAGGTATTAATAAATTTTAAGTAGTATAAACTCTTATTTTAAATCATTTGTTTAGTATTGCCTGGGGAACAATGTTGTAAAGTAGGTGTTTATATTATTAACTATTGAAAATAATGGAATGTTGGTGGAGAAAGATTACAGGTCTTGAAAATGACAGCCATTATTATGGTTCATGCTTTAATAATTTGAGTTTTTTCTGTTTGTTTTCCATGTTCAATGTATTAAGATTTAGAAAAATAATATAGTATTCAGATTGTTCGTATCTATCTAGAAACTTACTTCACCCCACTACTGCCAAAGTTCCCAGATCTCTAACATTATCTCTGTCTTTTCTTGTCTGCTCTCTCCCACCCCACCTCCTGTTTAATAATTATTTATGTTACCCATTGTTGAGATTTTCAAACTGTATATTAAGGGATTATTGATGCTGCTTTACAAGTTAAAAATTTAAGACAAAAATTAACATTGTAATATTTACTCTTATTTGCATTGATAGAACCAATGGACTCACAAACTTCAAAACAACTGCTGTATGAGTGAACTGTATCTCTCACCCATGACCCAGTTTCTGAGATTGTATTATTTGTTTGGATGCCACATTCAGTGGTGCTCAGGCTTTACTTTTGACTCTATATTTAGTGGTCACTTCTGGTTGTTCTTGGGGGACTATAGGGAGTGCTGCAGATGGAACCCAGGTTGGTTGTATGTAAGAAAAGTGCCGTACTCATGTACTATCTCTATAGCCTCTGTTTTTGCCATAGGGACAGTGATCAGGAATTATTCCTAGTTCAGGGATAACCCTGACAGGGTTCAGGGACAAATGTTCCAGATGCAGTGATGGGGATGGAGATGTGAGAAAAAATAACAAGGTCAGTCTCATAGAATCCCAACTTCAAATTATAGTATGAATAAGTAAGTACTAATAAAGTAACGGTACAGATTAATGAGAAACCTAAAAACACTAAAGAAATAAATCTTCACATATAAGACAATTAATTTACAACAAAGATGATAAAAGCATACCTTTAATTGTGTTAAAAATGGATATCTTCTTATAAAATATTGTAACTGATTCATTATTTCAAATTACATACAAAATTAATTAAAGCAAACACTTGGATGTTATATTTGAAAACATAATATACATCGAAGGGAAAGAATAGGCAAATCTCTGCATAGTATTGGTATCAGTGCTGCCTTCTGTGAAAGATTCCAATGACAAGGAAAACTAAAGCAAATATGAAACTACGTAGTTTCTCTATAGTAAAAAACACTATCATTCAAATAAAAAGTGTATCCCAATGAGTGGGTCAAATAATTTCATAAATACATAGCATAAACTAGGTATACAAGGTAGCAAAAGAATAAAAAAATTAACAATAAATATATAAACAGTACAATAAAAATGAAGATATAGAGATGAATATAAAATTTGTCAAGCAATATAGAAAAAAGTAAATGGAGCAAAATTATCTTAATTATTATTTTATTAATAACAGTAAAATAATATTATGAGGCAACTCACTATTCTGAGAATGTCCTATATTTAAAAAGAACAAAATCAACAAGTTTTTGTAAGGTTATAGATCAAAGGTAAGACTTATACACAAATAATGATAATGTGTCTAGCTAATAAATAATAATTTCTTATAAGTAACATCAGTTAGTATCTGGTAACATAATTTAAATTTTTATAATATAATCCAGTCACTACAGACTTAGCTTAAACACACAAAGCTGATTTCAATGTTTATTCCCATGCTAATTAAAATAACAGATAATTGGAAATAATTTAATTGCTCAATGACAGTTGAATAAATTAACTATTAATAATTATATAATAATATAATGAGGTACAAGTCCAGTATTTCTTTTAAAAAGTTAAATCTTCCCTTTGTGACAAACTGGCCTGATGGAAATGCAGGGAATCATACTAAAAATCATACTATATATATATATATATATATATATATATATATATATATATATATATAGTGGAATTACCTTGTTCTCTTTTTAAATATAGTTTAGTTCAGGTGTTTTACATTTATGATTACCTTTTTTTGATAAATTTAGCCTTTTAGTATTTATAAAACTGTTTTTTTTTCTGGAAATAGCACATCTGTGCTCTCAATTTTAGCTAATTTTAATATATTTATTCTAGTTTCCTTAAAATTGGTGTTTGAATTATACATCATTTCTATCATTTGTCATCAGTCTAGTCTACCTAATCTTTGTTCCAATACAAGGCTACTTTGATCACTATGGTTTTATAGTAAAGCTTCAGGTTAGGTAAAGAGATATCACTTTGCTTCTGGTTTTTCAGTATGTATTTGGCTAACCTGGGTCTTTTGTTTTTCCAGATTAATTTTATAAATAATTGTTCTAAGTCCTTAATTTGGGTAGGGATTGCATTGAATCTATGTAGAATTTTAGGTAAGATAGTCATTATGACGATGTTGATTCTACCTATGAGCATGGGATGTTCTTCCATTTCCTTAGGTCCTCTTCAATTTCTTCTCTTCTCAAATGTTTGTTAGAATTCATTTGTAAAACCATCTGGACCTGGACTTTTGTTTTTCGGGAGTTTCTTTATTAGTGACTCAATTTCCTCAGATGTGATTGGCCAATTTAGGCTTTCTATATCATCTTATCCAGTCTTAAAGATGATGTTTTTTCCAAATATCTATTGGTTCCTTCTGGGTTCTCTAACCTGACTGAGAATAGTTGTTCATAATAAGTCCTCATGATGTGTTGAATTTCCTAGGGTTCTGTTGTAATCTTTCCCCTTTCGTTTATGATCCTATTTATTTGGATGTTTTCCATCTTTTTTTTTTTTTTGGTGAGTCTTGCCTGTGGTTTGTTTATTTTTTTATTCATTCAAAACTAACTCCTCATCTCATTGATTTTTTTTATGGTTTTCTTAGTTTCTATGTTGTTTATTTCTGCTCTGGTTTTTATTATTTATTGTCTTCTGGTTGTTTTTGTTTCTTTGCTGCTGTTTTTCCAGCTCCTCCAGGTGTCCATTTAAAATGTTGATTTTGTAATTTTCCTCTTTCTGACATAGGCCTGTATTGCTATGAGTTTCCCTCTAATTACTGCTTTTCCATGCCCCAGAGATTTTGCCAATTTGTTTCTTCATTATCTTTTCTCTCAATGAATCTTTTTATTTCTTCCTTGAGCTCCTCTTTGATCTAGCTGTTGGTGAACAGCATGTTGTGAAATATCTAGGTGTTGGGACTTCTTCATAGTTTTATTTTACAATCAATCTTGATCTCTGTTGCATAGTGATCTGATAGGGTGCTTCTAATGATCCTTATATTTGTGACTTTATGCAAGTTAGATTTATATTCTCTGAAATGAGCTAGTCTGGAGAAGGTTCTATGTATACTTGAGAACAATGTGTATTCTGCTTTCTGGGATTGGAGAGCCCTATATAAGTTCATTAGCCCTAGTTATTCTAATTTCTCACTTAGGGCTCTTATTTCTTTGCTAGTTTTCTGCCTGGTGGATTATTTAGATCTAAAACTGGTGGATTATTTAGATCTAAAACTACTATAAATGTATATATATATATTTATATATATAAATATAGTACTACTATACTTCGTTCCATATGTTTCTTCAGGTTTTCGTGCACATGCCTTAAATATTTTGCTGGCTCTCCATTCACCCTCCTCCTGTAGATAATTCCTAATTCTATTCAAGATTTTGATTTTCTGATCAATTTCTCCCTCCCCCTCTACCTGTCAGCGAGGTTCCCCTCTGAACATACTTCTATCTGCCCTGGTAATGGTGGAGCAGCTGCCAATGTCCTGCTGGTTGGGCCAAGTCAATTTCCCCCTTCTCTTCTACCTGTCAAACAGCGTGGTTCCACTTCAAGCACACCTATCCTCAACCTGGTGATGGTGGAGCAGCTGCCAGAGCGCTGCCACACTGTTGATTGGGCCTGGTCAATTTCACCCTCCCTTCTACCTATCAGACAGCGTGGTTCCCCTGCGAGCAAGCCTGTACCAGCCCTGGTAATTGCAGAGCAGCTTCTGGAGTGCTGCTCAGGCCTGGTCAATTTCACCCTCCTCCTCTAGATAAGTTCCATTCTATTCAAGATTTTGATTGTTTTGCTTCTTATTGTTTCATACAAGAATATTCATTACCATTTTTATATAATATGATTTATCTTCACTCAAAAATTTTCATATCAATCCTCTACCTCATTTCCTTTTATTTCTCTATCTTCGCTTTTTAAAATTTGCATTGATTTTTGTATTCTATCCTCAATTTTCATTTGACATTTTTTTCATAGTTGTAAAATTACATTTTCTTCTCTAGAATTATTAGTGTACAATCTCACATGATACATAGGCAATTGCAAATTCATATGCAAGTGACATGGAGTCACTTTGTACAGTCTCATTTTTCTTTTCTTTTTTTTAATAACTTTATTTAAGCAGCATGATTACAAACATGTTTGTGGTTGGGCCTCACTTTTCTATTGGTGCAGTTCACTATCATGTGCTTGCTGTTGTAAATCCAAAACACAGCACAATGATTTTTCCTTATTTGTGTACAGTTAGTAAATATAGAAATCTTACTTTATATTTTTCAATATATTATATTGTTATTTATTACTTTTTTATTTAATTACCTTGAATGCATATATATATATATATATATATATATTTTTTTTTTTTGGTTTTTGGGCCACACCTAGTGATGTTCAGTGGTTACTCCTGGCTATGCACTCAGAAGTCGGTCCTGGCAGGCACAGGGGACCATATGGGAACCGGGGGATCGAACCGTGGTCCGTCCTACACTAGCGCAGGCAAGGCAGCAGGCACCTTACCTCCTGCACCACCTCCCGGCTCCCACCTTGAATACATATTAAAAAGGTTCTTGATAGTTGAGTTTTAGTCATGCAATGTTTCAGATTTTTTTTATGTTTCATCCTATTTATCCCTTTTGTGCTAATTTTTTCCAGGCTGAAGAAAATTTTGTAGTTTCCTTATAAATATGGTCTTGATACGAAATGTATTATATATTTTAATATAATTTTTATTTTAATCATATGTTTTATGAGGTGCCAGAAAATTAATAAGCATAGATAAAGTGCTGGTCCTACCAAAATATTTATCTGAAAATATATTTATTAACTATTTATTGTTTATTTACCATTCATTCTTGATTAAAGTTATATGTTTCTTGATTTATTTGAACTATTTATGCATTATTTGTTTTGTTTTGTTTTGGAGCAGCACCTAGTGACGCTCAGGAGTTACTCCTGGCTATGTGCTCAGAAATCAGTCCTGGTGGGGGCCGTGCGGTGGCACTGGAGGTAAGGTGCCTGCCTTGCCTGTGCTAGCCTAGGACAGACCACGATTCGATCCCCTGGTTTCCCATATGATCCTCCAAGCCAGGGGCAACTTATGAGCGCATAGCCAGGAGTAACCCCTGAGCATCACCGGGTGTGGCCCAAAAACCAAAAAAAAAAAAAAAAGAAAAGAAATCACTCCTAGTTTGGGGGACCATGAGGGTTCGAACTATGTCTATCCTAGGGTAGTGTGGGCAAGGCCTTACTGCCTTACTGCTTGCTCTACCATTCTGGCCCCTATTTGTGCATTCTTAGATTCTGGAGAAAAAATGATGTAATACTCCTCCAAAGTGTATAATGATATTTTCCTTGAGCTAATTTTTAAAGTATTTTTGTTTATCTTTGGTTTTGAGCTACTTTACTTTTCTGCACTAGTATTTAATTATATATAAATGTATATATGTGCTTCTATGTATAAATGTGTATTATGATATTTTGAAAGAAATGTATATTTTACACTTCAATTAAACACTAAACTTGTATGTGCGATAAAATATAATCTTAATATCAGTTCCATGGTGAGTTATTCAACAATACAAATTAATACACATATCTGTCTTAATTAAATGAGTCTATCAAAGATGAATACTCACATGAATTTTGTATAAGAAAAATCATAGTTAATGTTAAAATACTGTTTCTGATCTTAATATGACTATGTGACATACTTTATAAATGTCTATTTTTAATTGGTTTATATAGTGAGATGACTTATTAAAATTTTCGTTGAAAATAAGTAAAGTATATTCATTTCTTGATAATCTCTGGAATAAATATTAAATGGTGTTTTTGATAGATTCTAAAATCATACATGTAGAAATTTTTAAGAAATTTTATGGATATATTATGTCAAGTTAAGCAATTGCTAAAGTCAATTTATCATGTAGAATAAAGACAAAATTAGGACATTGAAAAGACAATAGTTAAAAGAGAAAGTTGAAGATACAGAGTAGATAAGAACAGAAGAGAGGGAATATTTAATGAGTATTGAATATTCTAATAGGTATATGTAATACATTAACTTTTATTGAATTGAAAATTTCTGTTTTCAATTCAATTGTTTTGTTTTGCTTGAATTCTTTCAGATTGAGAGTGCAATCTGAAAGAAAATATTCTAATTCAAATTCATTATACAACTAAGAAATAAAATACAATAATAGTATATAATGTATATAATGTGCATAATTGAGTTCTCAAGTCCATTTTTATTTCATATTAATAATACCATGCTTAAGTATTTCTTTTTGTGTAAGATTAACAGCTTTGCGAATTAATTGGGTTTATGTTTGATTTATTATATTGGTTTATTATTACTTTAATATTGTGTACAACCTTTAGATAATAGTGTATTTATTAACTTAGACTTTATGGGCATATTATTTTGAGGAATTGAGTAGCAGACTTTAAACTATCAAAATAGATTTTATGTTGAACATGTCCAACTTATTGAGATAATATTTAAGATTGCAATTTGAATTCATAATTATGTCCTTTGCTCTTAGCTCAATGACACTGCAACTCATTTAAAATATATCAAGAGATATATAAAGCAAAAATTGCGGTTATAACATGCAGAAAGTACATCTAGAAATATGACTGCAATAAATTAGTTCACTATTATCAGAATAGAATAAATGGTGAATTATGGAATACCAATAACGTTTAAAGCTAACAGAAGTGCTATATATTGAAAAGGCAATGGAAGTTAGTGGCATACAGAGAATGTCACACTGGCACTGAAGGGAATACAAAAGAAGAAAATATGTTTCTGAAAATTTTTTGAGGAATTCAAGAGGTTATAGTGATACACTAAGGAGACAAACACAACTATATCATAAAGAAGTTTAATAGAAAAAACTATCATATTTTGGACATTTTAATCATGCATAATATAGATAATTTTTGAAAAATATAGTTACTATGGGGCCCGGGAGATAGTATGGAGGTAAGGCGTTTGCCTTTCATGTGAAAAGGTCATCGGTTCGAATCCCGGTGCCCCACATGGTCCCTTGTGCCTGCCAGGAGCAATTTCTGAGCATGGAGCCAGGAGTGACCCCTGAGCACTGCCAGATGTGACCCAAAAACCACAAAAAAATATATATATAGTTACTATGGAGGTGGTGACACCTATATATATAAATATATATGAATAGAGTTAATATCCTGATATACTACATAATTGCAAGTCATAAGTTTATAAAATATTTTTTCAAAAGATGTATTATTTTGTTTGTTTGTTTGTTTGTTTTGGGCCACACTTGGTGATGCTCATAGGTTACTTCTGGCTATGCACTCAGAAATTGCTCTTGGCCTGGGGATCATATGGGATGATGGGGGATCGAACCACTGTTCATGCTAGGCTAGTGCCAGCAAAGTAGATGCCTTACTGCTTGAGCCAGTGCTCTGGCCCCAAATATCAACATTTTTAAAAGTCATGATTGTTACATCTAATTTTAAATAAAATATTAAATCTGGAAAATGTAAAGTTTAGTAAGAGTGAGAATTGAGAAACCACGGAAGATTTTAAAAGTATAAAAGTGTTTTTTATTCAAAGAAATGGATATATAATACACTTGTTAGAAAAATAGATGATGGTTATTTTGTGCTTTTTTTTTCCTTTTCCACCTGCATAGGCACAGTAATTATTGGGGATAATATAGAGGAAATTCCCTTGGCCTAGGAGATACAGGGTTTCTCCATCCCTGAAGTATACTGTCATGGGGTTAACTATAGACTCTTTGCATGATCCTTTACTCTCTCCTCGGTGCTTTCATGATGTATGGAAGACTTCTGCTTCGTCATGGATGGTAAAATCAGTCCTCTGTATCTAGAGATCTTGGTGACTGTGCAGCTTGTGATGGAATGGAGTTTGTGATGAAGGCTTTCTTTGTGGTTCTAGCAGTTCTGCTTCTTCAGTGTCGTTTTACTTCATCTTCTGTAGTTAGTGTTCTTGTTCATTATGTTACTCCTAGGATGGAGCCTGGGACAGTCTTTCGTTATGTTTCTGGAAGACCCGTTCATTTGCGGTTGTCTCAGTCAGATCTCTGGAATTGGATATCTTGTTTGTTGAACAGATTGTAGACCAAGAGCTAAGTTAGAGCTATTTGTTGCTGTTGTTGTTGGTCTCGGGATGCATACTGTTTAGTCCTGGTTGTAACGACCAGTCATCTGTATATAGCAATCTTGGTTTTTGCACAGATCAGAGGGTGTCATGTCTTCTGTTTTGTCTTATCGTTGGCTGGTGAGGAGGGATAAGTTGCTCTTAGATCTAGTTGTCACCATTTCCTCCTTGTCAGATTACCAATTTAGAGCTGGTGTACTTTGGCGTCAGAGCAGTATTATGAATGCCCTGGAGGGACTTGGTTCCTGGAGCTGTTGTGGAGAACTCTGTCATTTTTATGTCTAGGATTCAGTGCCTATGCAGGTGGAAAAGGGAAAAAAAGCACAAAATAATAATTTTTCCACATATATATTTATTGATTGTTTGACGTCTTTATTTTGGTATAGATATTGAAGTGGATGTCTCCTTTTCTATTTTTATATTATTTTACTTTACCTTTCTCCTTCTTTTTGCACTCTGGCATGATATGAATTCAGAACCGAGACTAATGTTGATGCTTTCTTAGTTGCTGCAGGGCTCACTGGATATCAAATTTGACATTTATTTTTGTATTGTTATGGTGTTTCAATTACCTTTCTCATGTCCTCTCTCAAACTGAGGCAGAAGGACTCCACCCATTCTCAGCATATTTTTTAATTATTTAATTATTTAATTAATTTTATTTATTTTTTATTTTTTTAATTTTTAATTTTTTATTATTTTGCTTAATCTTTACCCCATTCTATTGCCTTTCTCTGTTCAAACAAAACATAACTCGATTTATCTAGGTTAGACTCTCAAATAGAGGAAGAAACAAGGGAGGGCACCAGGACCAAACAGATGTATGATTACTGATAGCTGGACAAAGAGGGGACCGCCTACTCTAGCAGCCTGGATGGGGGATTATGGGGGATATGGGTTGCAGAAAGTGAACGGGGAAGGGGGGAGGATAATTTGGTGGTGGGTATTCCCATGATTCAATGATCAAAATAAAAAAAATCATATAATTAAAAAAAAGGAAAATAGATGATGTATTTCTCTATTAATAAGTAATATATAAAAATCTATGGTTATAAAAACAGCTGATTATACATAGAATTTGTAATAATAATGGAACATAATTCATTTTTAAAATGTATAAATATGTGTAAAAATTACCTAGAAGTAAACATTTTTTATTTTTTATATTTTTACATTTTATTTTTATAAATAAAAAATATTTATTTTTTATACTGACCTGTTTTTCAGGAACACTGATGCTTCTTATATTGTTTTCCTTGACCCCATCTAATAGTTCTTTGGTTTGCTGTTTGTTTTAAGATTTTTTTCTATTTTCTGCTGTTTCATAGAGGTTTTTTTGTGAAGATTCTCTTTATTAATCCCACTTACTGGAATTCTGTTGTTTAAACATTTACTGTTTTTAATGTCATCTAACACATTTTTAATTTATTTAATTTCTGATTATATTTCTTATTTTGCTTTTTGTTTTTGCTTTTCTTTTGTGCTTTGTTGACTGTCCCATTCTTTCTTTGGTCTTGTTAAACATCCTAAATATGATGTCACTAAAGTAATTCTCTGACAATTTAAGAGCTGGCTGTTGCTTGTTGAGATTTTCATGTTACTATATTCCATCATTGAACTAGGTAGGTTTCTGAGACCCCACCCACCCCCCGTATTTCCTGTGCTCTGCTGTGCTAAGGGTGAATCTTTGTAATTAATTCCGTTGGGAGTGTGAGTGATTAGACGGGAGTCACCCTATTCCTTTCCTGCCTCTCTTTTTTACAGTGGCTGGTGGTGTAACTTGAGCAGTATGAAATTGGGTAAATTTTTGGCAGCAGATATGTGGCTGTGTATTTCAGGAGATATGATACTTGGCTGTTGATATGTCAGAGGTCAAGAATGGAAACTAAGAAATATGAAAGGGGAGAGGAAAGTATGTTTTTGGTTCCAAAATAGGCCCAGAGATATCAGGTTGTATACTAATTTCACCTGTAAAGGTGGAAAAATAAGTAGAAGTTCAGGAGATTTGGAAATGGGCCCATTGACATGGCCAACATTTTTCTTTTACAAAGACAAATTTAATCTTTATCATATAAAATGAGGTGTTTTTTAATTAATGGAAGATATTATTGAAAATACAAAGCATTTATCTAATATTCAGAAACTCACATTTTAATGCCAGCTCTACTGGAAGGACAATTACACACCTGTTGTAGCAGGATTATTTTGGAATTTATCAGTCAGAATAATTACGTGCACATACTTTGTGGTACTCACACAAAAATAAGAGAAATTGATTCCTCTCAGGTCATGTAGCTCTCCAGGATCAATATGGAGTGTTTCTAAAACTTACTTCTTATTTCTATTCTTTAGAGTGAAGTTGCTGTATTAAATGGAGTAGTTTTTGGTAAGATCTTAAAATATAATAATACCCATAATAATGGTATTTACATTTTGAGAGATAGCTTTAGTGTTTAAATAGTAATTTTGTCCTATGAAATAAAGAATAAAATTATTTCTTATACCTGATTTGTTTGAACTTTGTTTTCTGTGATTATTCATACAAGAAAATAGCTGTATTAAAGTAATTAGATCATAATATTATATATGCA
>PVKC010030978.1:0-14653 GCA_004027635.1 Crocidura indochinensis
TTTTTTTTTTTTTACTAATGCTACTATTTTTGGCTATCATTCTCAAGGTGGCTTAACAGGTCAGTGACTTTAGATTTTTATCACTTTCCCTATCACATTTTAGACTTAAATCACATTTTAAACACTGAGAAGACCCTAGAGATCCTGGTCATCTCTTTAAAGAGGAAAATATAGACATGGGGCAGTAGAATATTTTGATAAGCAATATTACTATTGATCTTTGAACTTTAGATTTCTCAACTCCTTAAAGAAAAAAAAGTAAGGATTCAGCCTTTTCTTTCCCAAATAATGCTCAATCATTATGTATAAGCCCAAGTCACTACAGCCACATACCTCTACATATCCATACATGGGATTGGCTGAAGGAAGGAATAAGATGAGACTTATGGGTGTAGATTCAGGATTGGGTGCTTATATGAGTCAGTATAGAAGGAATTATTTTGAATATTACTTAGTGACTTAAACAGCAAACAAGAGCAAGGTCTTCCTCAATGATTTAATTATATATGACCAGCCAAATCAAATGTGTTTTCCAATCAAAACAGCCTCATGAATAATTTTATACGGTCAGTGATCCTCCTCCCCCAGAATGAAAAATTATCACTCACACAAAAGAGAATTTGAATATTTTCTATTTTCTTAGTTCAACTACTTGGGAAAATGTGAAAACATTTTAAAAACTAAGAATTGAGCTTTCATATGACCCAGGAGTTCTAATTCTTGGCATATACTCCAAGGTCTTATTCTGAAAAGACATTTGTATTCCTATTTACATTAACTCTAAATCTGGAAACAACAAAACCAGATGATGGCTAAAGAATCAGTGGCATATATACACTGGAATGGAATGGAATACTATTGGACTCTAAGAAAAGAAAAAAATCATGATATTTTTACATAAATGGAACTAGAGAGTAGCTAAGTGAAATCAGTAAGGAAGAGAGGGACAGAGGCAGAATTATCTCTCTCATATGTGGGATTTAAAGATACAAAGTAAGAGAATAAAAACTGGCCAAAGGCAATAGAATCTGAAAACTATTCTATGGAATTGAGCTTCCCAGATGCAGGGTTGGGTTACATAGGGGAGCTTGAGACAAGGGAACTGAGACAATGATGAAGAAGGCAAACACTGGTGAAAGGTAGATGCTAGATGTAAAAAACTGTACTTTAACAATATTATAAATGACTGAAATAAACACAATTTTTAAAGTAAATTGAATAGAGTGACCATAACAAAGTAATAAAGTTTTTGATAAAATCTAAGAGAAAATGCCTAAATAGTATCCATCTCAATTCTGATAAATTTCTGGAATATCCCCTGACAAAAATGTTTATGATGGTCAACCAGATACTCCAGTTACAATTAGGACTGGCATAGCAATTAAACTTGGACACCTTTCTGGGCTCTGGATCTGTTGATTGGAAGATTCCTGTAGCAATTTAGCCTCAAAGACATACAGATACTGTCTCACCTGGTGGAGCTGCCCAAAGGTCACAGCCACCTCCCTGCACAAAGTGAAGACAAATAGACATGTATGGAAAATGTAGAGGTTCTTCTATGAAAGGGCAAACAAAGATGGTGAAAGATTATCACCCAACATTTCCCAGAAAAAGTCCTTAAGAAGCTACTATAAGCTTTAGCAGTGTAGGTTTTAAGGATACTTTACGAATTTTTTCCCAAAGCAGGGGAAACAAAAGCAAAACTCAACAAAGAAAACTATAACAAATGAAAAACATCTTCCCTGAAAAATGGGCTCCAGGTGGACTCTTTTGGGGACCTCAGGCTTCCCCCGTCCCTACTCTAGGGGGGAGGAGTATGGGGAGGAGCTGGGGAGATATCTGACTTCCAGTTCTCTCTGATCTGGGAGGCCAGCTCTTCCCAGGTATGGGGTTAGGGGACACTATATGCTGCAGGCCTTCTCCCTAGCTTGGGGGATGCTGGGAGGCATGGCAGGCCCCCATCCGTTCCCCTATTTCTCCCCTGAACTCCAGGCCTTCCCTGGGTGCCAGCTCAGGTGGACTCTATAGTGGTCCTCAGGCCTTCCCCCTTTCTCTCCCTAACTAAGGGGTGAATGCATGGGGAGAAGGGCGGGCTGATGCAGCACTGGTTTATGTTGGGACATTCACTAGTAATATTTTTTACTCATTGGTCTCCAATTTAAAAACCACTCGGGCATACCATATATATTGAAAAGAAAAATGAGAGGATGGACTCTCAGGCTCAGAAGGGACCAGTACTCTTTTCCTACTTGTTTACTCTCAGCGACCTCATGGCCTCTTCCTGCTTTCATTGTGTAACTCTGGTTGCTAACATACTAGGTTTCAGATTAGTTCCCACTTAAAAGCATTTCCGGATATGGAACTGCAGGGAGTCATTGTTTCAGACTCCTGAAGGCTAAATCACAGACTAAAGTGGTGTCCAGGATACAGCACTGTCCTCTCGACTATTTCTAATGACATAAAAGGGACATGCATATCTCCTTTGAATATTGTAGATATATTCCCTCAACCACTATAACTACTATTGAATATCCCCTTAAACGGTGATAATTGTGTCCACTGTCTTATGTTAAATTGTTTATTTTCTCCACTTTTTTTTTTATCTTTTCTTCTCTTTGTGAACTGTTCAATAAAAAATTTTGGTGAAAGAGTCCCTCAGTTTAATGCTTATGTTTGAACCAAGTCACGGGGATTGTTGGACTTGTTCTTGCGGCCCCCGTATGCGCTGATAACGCCAAGTGACATTGTTCCTTGTTTGCATAGGCACATTGAAATGGAAAAGACTATACATACAAATAAGTTCTTATCTAATAGAGATGGAAACACACACATTTTGTGGTGCAGTGGGACCTTACACCCTGAACATTGACATAATGACCTGGCACAAGCCTCAGAAGAATGGGCATTCTCCATTCACCCCTGAACCAGGGAAGCCATCTATCAAATATCCCAAGTTGTCTATAACATCGAATGGAAGCAATCTTCTACCAGGGAAGACCCTACTGCTGCTCTGACATCAATCTACTCAAAAGAGTCTTCCCTTAACACTGAAAAGACTTAACAACAACAATAACCTGCTTACTGGACAGGGCTTTCTGCATTGCCCTTTAATTGTGAGTTGAAATTAGAGGACACTCTGCACTATCCTGACTTCAATGTAGGATATAGAGATTCCAGGATCTTCAATACAGAAACATGATACCAACAACAGAGACTTGTGAAAAATAAAACTGCATTGGCACTACAGACAATGAACTGGATTGGACAAACTAGTTTGCCTGGAGCCTAGAGTTGGTCTTATGCCAGGAAACTTCAGGGGTAGGTTCTCCTTGTATTTAGACAAGACTTTTCCTTTCCATGTTCCCCATATTTTGGTGGGCCTATGCAAATGATAATTAACAATCGAACACCATTTTTTCTGTGCTCCTTTGACTCTAAACCTTAAATAAAAGCCCACTTAAACTTTTGAGGTTAACTTAAACTAATATGCATGTGCATGGAAATGTAAGAAACTACTATGCCTTCAAGTTTAAGGAGTTACATAAATTTTATGGCTATGGGGGGCCGGGCGGTGGCGCTGGAGGTAAGGTGCCTGCCTTGCCTACGCTAACCTAGGACAGACCGCGGTTCGTTCCCCCGGTTCCCCATATGGTCCCCCATGCATGCCAGGAGCGACTTCTGAGCGAATAGCCAGGAGTAACCCCTGAGCATCACCAGGTGTGGCCCAAAAACCAAAAAAAAAATGTTATGGCTTTATATTGCTTAGTGTACTGCTGAGAAATATTATAATGTACTACAATCTGGGGACTTGAGGGACAAAGTAATTATACATTGGTTCTGTTTTATTTTTCTTAATGTCCTTTGACTGTAAGTTCAAAATTAAGGTGGCAGCAGGGGGATTTTTTCTGAGAACTCTGTTTTTGGGTGAGTGTCCTTCCACTGTAACTTTACCTTGTCCTCTTTCTTTGCATCATTGTTAACATAATAAAAATAAAAAATTAAAGAAAGCATTTGTCAACATCAGATTACTTCAGCTCTAACAATTTCTAAAAAACTATGCCCTTTCTAGAAGCTTCTATTAAAATAATGTTATATAGCGGGGCCCGGGAGATAGCATGGAGGTAAGGCGTTTGCCTTTCATGCAAAAAGGTCATCGGTTTGAATCCCGGTGCCCCATATGGTCCCCTGTGCCTGCCAGGAGCAATTTCTGAGCATGGAGCCAGGAGTAACCCCTGAGCACTGCCGGGTGTGACCCAAAAACCACACAAAAAAATGTCATATAACCCACACACAAAAGAAAATGTTAAAATAAAAAGACAACCTTCTGACCAGGAGAAGATATTTGAAATCACTTATCAGACATGTAGTGAATATCCTATGTACAAGTAAATCTCCTGTAATTCAACCATGAACACAAACAACAATAACTAAAAAAAAAAAAAGAAAATATACAGGGAAATTTCACTGAAGAAGATAAACAAATGCTCAATAAATGCATGAAAACCAGAAATTCTTCTTTATCAATTGTTATTAGGGAAATGCAAATCTAAATCAGAATGGGATATTCTGATATATACTGCCAGTAAGAGGGCTATCAACAAGCAGAACTAGAATTAATGATTATTGAAAAGTATGTGAAAGAAAAGAAACCTTCACACATGTTATCAGAAATAGAATCTGGTGCAAATATAGAAAAAATATTGAAGATTACTTAAAAAAAAAAGAATAGGAACTACACCATACCACCATGTGATCCAGCCAACCCGCTTCTAGACATTAATTTGAAAAAATATGATGACACATATTTAAAAAAGTATGTGTCCCTCATGTTCCTTAGACATTATTTAATCAATACAAGGATACAAGCTAAGGGTGCCTAAACAGATAAAGAGGTAGGAAATCTACACAATGGAATAGCACTCAACTATATAAAGGATGAATGAGAAGGGATTATGCTAAGTGAAATAAATTGGAGAAAGACAAATACAAGTCGATACCACCAAATATGACAGATAAAAAAACAAAGCAAACAACAAAGCAAAACAAAACAAAAACAAACCTTTAGAACCTGACAATAGAATGATGCTGAACAGAAGGCAAGTAGAGTCAACTATATCCTGGTGTATGAAATTGGACTTTTGTGAATATGTATATGGAGGGAGTCACGCCAACAGTACCTGAGAAACAGTATCTAAGGAGTAACTGGAAAATTTTTGCTAACTGTCTAAACCCCCAAAGGACCAAAAAAAAGGGGGGGGGGAAATGGAAAGAAAGTGAATAGTATAAAGAAGAGTAAAGAGTCAATGCACCAGCACACGGGTTCAATTTGCATCCATGTAATTCTGAAGTCCCAAATTGAATGCAGAAAACTGGTGATTTAGCATCCGTATGTCACTGTTGAGGGATCACACAATACACAGTCCGCACCCAGTCACCAGTTTTCACAGTGCATATGATACATATTCACAGTGTAATATTACTTAGCCATAAAAAATAGTCATTACATTTGCTGTTACATGGAGTGATCTGGAATGTATCTGCTAGGTGAAGTTAGTCAAAGGTAGAGAGACCAACACAGAATGATCTCTCCCTGATGTAGGATATAAAGAAACATAATGGGAGAATACATATACTCCAAGATAATTGAAACAAAGAATATGAGAGTTGGTATTCAATAGGATATATGCCACTTGAGGGTTTGGGAGTTTGGGAGTTAGGACGGGAGGGGGGGCAACAACTATAAGGAAGGGACGATTTCAGGGAGGAACTGAAAGGTGATAAAGTATTATGTATGAAGCCCTATAAACTACTTTGCTAAAGCAAAGCACCTCTTGTAAGAGCAGAATGATAAGTAGGAGGTAAATGAGAGTAAAGGCATTGGTGGATGGAAGTAGACACTGGTAAGAGTATTGGTGTTGAAGCATTGATGCCTAAAACCCAATCATTAATAACTTGATAATTTCACAGTGACCAAATAAAAATTGAATTAAAAACTCAGGGTGGGGGCCGGGCGGTGGCGCTGCAGGTAAGGTGCCTGCCTTGCCTGCGCTAACCTAGGACGGACAGCGGTTCGATCCCCCGGTTCCCCATATGGTCCCCCGTGCCTGCCAGGAGCGACTTCTGAGCGAATAGCCAAGAGTAACCCCTGAGCGTCACCGGGTGTGGCCCAAAAACCCCCCAAAAAAGCAAAAACAAAACAAAAAAAAACTCAGGGAGAAGCTGAAGAAATAGAACAGTGGGTAAGGTTCTTGCCTTGTACTGAACAGTCTGGGTTTGATTCCCAGCATTCCATGGTCTCTTGAGCACTTACAAGAATAATTCTTTTTTTTTTTTTTTTGGTTTTTGGTTTTTGGGTCACACCCTGCAGTGCTCAGGGGTTACTCCTGGCTCCATGCTCAGAAATTGCTCCTGGCAGGCACGGGGGACCATATGGGGCACCGGGATTCGAACCGATGATCTTTTGCATGAAAGGCAAACGCCTTACCTCCATACTATCTCCCGGGCCCCAAGAATAATTCTTTAGTGCAAAGCCAAGAGTAACCCCTGAGCCTCACTGCATGAGGCTCTCAAACTAAAAAAAAAAAAATCTCAGGGAAATGTCAATTGGTGTTTCTTCACTATATAAAGCAGCCTCACTTTTAGCCCTACTCTCCCATTTCACACCATTTTGTCTGACTTTTGGCCTTTATACAGCTTAGCAATAGATAAAGTAGTCTAGAGAAGCAGGTGAAAGAGTGGGTAGAGATTGTCCTATCTCAATTCAGTCCTTTTGTTTGTCAATGGGCTAATACAGAAACTGCTGCAAACTAAGAAAGATAAGGAATTCATCTATAGTAATATTTATTAAGGAGAGACAAATATTTTATAATAAATTTTCATAAAATAAATGCTACAACCAATAATCAATGATTTTTCTGTTTTATTAGAAAGTAAAGCAGATGAATGAGAAAACAAAATAGACACAAACTGGTGATATTAGCAACAAAACTGAGGTTAGGCAAGGAGCTTATAAGAAAGGGGGTCTAATTGGTGGTGAGGGTAATTTGGGTATTTCTGTTGATTGATTTTTTTTTTGGTGGTGGTGGGGAGAAGCATACACAGTATTGTTCAGGGTTTACTCTCAGCTCTGTGCCCAGAGATCACTTCTGATGAGGGTCCTGGGAGAACATATGTGGTGTAAGGGATTAAACCCAAGCCAAACAAATGTCAGACAAGGCCATCTCAGGTTTTATTTATTTTTATTTTTTGGCTTTTCGGGCCACACCCGTTTGATACTCAGGGGTTACTCCTGTCTAAGTGCTCAGAAATTGCCCCTGACTTGGGGGGACCATATGGGATGCCGGGGGAATCAAGCCACGGTCACAATCTGTTCTTGGCTAGTTCTTGCAAGGCAGACACCTTACCTCTAGCGCCACCTCGCCGGCCCCAGGTTTTTTTTTTTTTTTTTGGTTAAGTCTTATTTTTAAATTTTTTTCCTAAGGAATAAAATATAAAATCATCTTTATAATAATGGCCAGTTACTGCAAAAACATTTCTATTTGAAAGAATCCAGTTGGCTTTTATATATTTATTTTTTGCCAGAAATGGATTTCTTCAAACCTAGAGTAAACTGCTTATAAATCAAATTTTATTTTCAATGCCTAGGACACACTGGCTATTTAGAGGTACTCTATGGTAATTATTCTTGTACAGATAAGAATTCTATATATTGAAAAGCCCTATATTCAAATATAGATTTTTATATAACAAATGTTCATCTAGAATCACAGGCATCTTTGTTACTCTGTTTTTCTATGTATTATGATCATGATTAAGTGAAAATCTTTGATTAAGCTTATCCTTTCCTGTGGCTTGCTGCAATCTGTATAAAGCAAGTTAAGTTGATGAGATCCCTCGGAGTTCATAAGATGAAATATGCAGCTCTAGACACGGTGACATTTTATAACTAATATCGAAAGCTCACATGAAATAAACAACATAATAAAGCAAAGAAGACTGCATCTGCAAAGAAATTAAATGCCTCTTATTATTACCCAGTAAGCAAATGAACTGACTTCCATGATCAAGCTGCAGGAGATGAAAAAGTAGGTGTCAACTAACTTCCCTTTCAAACTTTAATTAATGCTTCAGCTACTCCTTTCAAGGGATCTTTATAAGTGATGCAATATAGACAGTGACTCTGTAAGTCTGTTACTTATAGGCAGTTGGGGGCCATTTTAATCATAATTCAAAGTCATCAAGCTCAGACCCTCTTGGAATCAAATCAGTTCCCAAGAGGGACCAGGCTGAGGGTACACCTGTCATTAAATCAAGAAGCATTTTCTTGTCCATATTTTTCATATAAATCCTCAGAGTCCTTTTCAATCTTGTTGAGGACTATTTTTTCTTAATAAAGTTATGCTACCCTTATGCAACACAAGTTGTTCTTCCACAACATAAGTTGTCTGTGAGGGTCCAACTTGCATTGGTTTAATTCAAATTTTATTCTGTCTTTTGGAGGAACTCTTATATTTTTTCCTAGATGCAAAGAAATTCCCTCTCTTAAAACCCAAAAGTAATTTCTATGTTCCCTGATTCGGACCATGCTCCATACTATTGACACACAGGTTTCCTCAGAGTCTGCCATTTTTTCCTTTTTGTCACTGGTCATGAAAAGTGACCATATCAAAACCAGCGGAGAGATCTAAAAAGCTAAGGTTTACAATATTGTTGAATGCATTAGAGGTACAATTTCACACTTCTTCAAAATGTGTGTGATCACACACCTGATTCAAGTACCAATATCCTTCCACTACAGATCATTGGATCCTGTCCCTTTTGGTAATCACTTAAAGCAATAAAGAATAGTTTCCTCACACATGCCCAAATTTAAAACTGTATTTCATGATCTTTGCTAAATGCATCACACCTTGCTTTTTTTCAATATTTTAACATAGTTCTTTCTTAATTCCTACACATAAAACTGCTGAATTAGAGACACTGAAGCAAAAACAAAAATAAGCTATGTGTCATGATGAAATAAAAGTTCTAGCTCAGTGATCCCAAATTTAAAGATCTAGAAGAAAATACTGTTTTTCCTTTTAAAGAAACATTTCTGAGTATCTTGCTTTTACCCTGGAAGCTAGTAATCTAACTAGAAAATGTGTGGCTGTTCATTTCATTGTATATTTTCCTCTGCATTTCAATTTTCACCCTAAAGGGCAAGATTCTTAGGACATATAAAATGAACAATAAGCTAGACTCAGGAGTCTTAATCCAATTCAGCTGTGGAACAAAAACAGTGAATAATGAACAAGGAGATAGTCCTACACTGATTTAACAACTTGAGTCCTACACCAAAATTCCTAGGAATAGGACAAAGAAAATCAATTTTACTAAGAAAATATAGAAGCATTTAACTAACTCTATGAAAGCTAGAAAAGAACATAGATACTGACAAAGCTAACTAATAGACTTCTGACTACCTGATTTTGAATTTTGCTTCAAACTTACAAGCTGTGAAGCCTGAGGCAACATATTTAATCTAAGTTCCTTTTTCATAGACACCCTTCTAGGAGAGTAAGACATCTATCCTGTATGTGAAGGAACCCTATTATTCTGGTTCTAGATTAACAGATGAATCTCCCAAACCAGAATCAAGGAAACAGTGGCTTAAGAAATAAACTGGTTCAAAATCTGAAAGTACATATATATATACATATATACACACATATATATTGTATGCTCACTATAGATACATTTTAATTAATATATTACTCATTTCCCAATAGTAAATTGATAATTTACTGAAATTACCTTAAATCCATTAGTCATAATTTGTATTATTCTATAAAAGAAAACAAAGTCTGAGCAAAATGATTACAGTTTGGCTAGAGAGGGGTATTTGGTCAGATTCATCATCTCAGAGTGCTGCCTATAGGCCTAGAGTAGTGGTTTTCAATGCCTGGAATTAGGACTGCAGTAACTTCCTTTTAGTGTAGATAAATTATTGCCACTTAACACCTGGTATGCCTGGAGAATGTAGTAACAGTATTATAAACATTGATAATTTTATATATATTGTTATTACAAATAATCATATTCACTTCTTTTTTAGCTGTCTACAAAAGACTTCTCCTATTTTCAATAGTCCAGAAAAGGTTGAAACCAGTGGCTTAGAGGATCTTGAAGTGTAACAGAAACCAAGAGACTCCTCATAACTGGTCCCCGAGTTGGTTAAACCATAGTCCATGACATTACTGATTCATTGATGTTGCTCAGAAACTCTAGCAAACTCCAGTTTGCTTAGTGCAAAGAAGTAGGTTGGAGTCAGAGCTAGATCACTTGAGGAAAAGTCAGCAACTTTTTGAGATTCTGTTTCATTGGATAGTAGTCCAAATTTTATTGAATGAGATGCCAGTAATAAATGTTCATCACCTCTCACCTTCTCCTGAAAGTTCTCACTGTGTAAATCAAAGAGCATAGCAGTGGAGGACTCTATAGGAAATCATTTACAGAGTCAAACTGTTCATCTATGCAGGTAAGAACACCTAAAAATAAGGTGTGGACATGTCTACAGTGGGAGCCACTAGTGGCAGTCCCTGATCCATTCTCAAGCATCAAAATGACTAAGACCTCATGGCCAGGACTTAAAACACTGCTTTTCAATGAGTGGCAGTACAGATGAAACATGGTATAATAAAAGTGTGATTGTGTTTGCCAGTTCTGATCTCATAAAATTGCAAAGCTGAGTCAGAAACGCTACAGTGCTGTCAAAGTAACACTTCCCAGTAACAGTGAAGCATTTGAGCAAGTGGTGGGGGTAGTGAGGTGAGTCAGACTGGAATTGTTTTGGTGCAGAGAATCCACTGAGGGAAGCGAATAAGATGCAAAGCACCGAACCAACCATTCGGGAAATCTAAGCTTCAGCTCTGGTCTTTGTTCTAATTGCCTAAGGGAACTGTGCAAGTTCTCTGAGGAGCTCCCATAATTCCATTTCTATTAAGTAAGGCATGAAGAACATGCAGTAAGTTTCACTCATCTTTGGTGTTTTATGTGATAAGTTGTGACAATTGAGTATCCAAATGTTAGCTACTATGAAATGAAATGTTTCCAAAACTCCAAAAAATTCAGTTCAACCTCCTTGGAATCATTTATCTTCCCTTCTACACAAGTTCTTTATCTGTCATTGTCATTTGGGTTGTTTCCCTATCTCAGATATGGATATAGGGTATGCATATGAGTTCATGTTTTTTTCAAATTAATAGTTTTTATTCTTGGCATACATGCTAAGAAGTGAAACTTCAGGTCAAAGAGAAACAAATTTTTTTTAGCATTTTCTATATTGTCTTCCACAGAAGTTGCATCTGATGATGCTCCCCAAAATATCAGATGAGAGTTCCTAGACCCCTACAACCATTTCACGGCACTAGTTGTTTCCATTCTAATTGGTTGCTTTTGTCATTCTGAATTAAAGTGTAGCTGAAATGTGTAACATGTTTCTGCATTGCAAAATAAGCTATACTAAAAAGAAATTAACTTGATCTCGGTGTCTCATGATCCGTGGCAGGAAATTGGTTGCCAGGGGAGTCTTTCGCACAAAGAATGCTTCAGAATGACTCTGGCTTGGTGGCATCCAGGGCTGATGATTTTGCATTGACATTTGGGAAATGTTTTTGACTCCTGAGTCTCCATTCTGAGTTTAGCCTGTCAGGTATCATCTCTTGCTCATAGCAGTATTCTCTGGCATCTACTATTTCAGCTTTCATTCAGGTAACCTCACAAATTCACACGATGTCAAAATGAAAAGTAAATCATTTTCCCAGAACAGAGGGGTTTTGTTTTGTTTTGTTTGTTTTATTTTGTCACCTGGTGACACTCAGGGGTTACTTTAGAAATCTCTCCTGGCTTAGGGGACCATATGGATACTAGGAATCGAACCAAGTTCTGTCTTGGGTCAGCCACATGCAAGGCATATGCCCTATCATTCCA
Organism: Crocidura indochinensis; assembly: GCA_004027635.1. Lineage (NCBI taxonomy): Eukaryota > Metazoa > Chordata > Mammalia > Eulipotyphla > Soricidae > Crocidura > Crocidura indochinensis. The sequence goes on from PVKC010030978.1 coordinate 11,971, forward strand.
GCTCCAGAATAGAAGCTTTTTAATGACTCAAAGAAAGAATACTTTTGTTTATGCAATATAGTTCCAACACCAATTGGTGTAAGACTAATAAAGAAAAATCTTGAGGAGATATGTATGCTGGAGGAGTGGAGAATAGAGGGAGAGAAATAACCCACCAACTAAAGACTTACCTTTTTTTTATTTAGGGTTCATACTTCTTTTTTTTTTAAGTATCTTTATTTTTTATTTATTTATTTTTTTTGGTTTTTAGGCCACACACCCGGCAGTGCTCAGGGATTATTTCTGGCTCAATGCTCAGGATTATTTCTGGCTCAATGCTCAGAAATTGCTTCTGGCAAGCACGGGGGACCATATGGGAAGCCAGGATTCGAACCGATGACCTTCTGCATGAAAGGCAAACGCCTTACCTCCATGCTATCTCTAGGGCCCCGGGTTCATACTTCTTTAGGATTTAGATTCTCAGTGGTGGTGAAAGGTTGCACTGGGGTTGATTGGGGGGGGTATTCTTTTTTATGTCTGAAATTCAACTACAAACATATTTTTAATCGTGTCGGTTAAATATATTATTAAAAAGAAAAAGAACCTAAACCCTGCTCAAGGGATTTGGTGCCAGGAAGTTGAACCAGGGTCACAGACATTATGGTCATATTCAAGATAAGCACCTTAACTCCTGTACTATTTTTCCAGGCCTAAAGAATTTTGATAACAAATACTATTATGGCAGCAGTCAGAAGTGTTCTAATATTTCACTCAAACTCAAAATCTGTGGAATTCCCTCTTAGTAAAGACTTATGGAAAAGTCACAGAAGATTTGTTCTAGACTATTATGGCATCAATTTAAAAAAAGTTACTCTAGATGAATTTAACTTAAAATTATTTTGTGAACAGATGAAAGATATTAAAATTGGTTATTACATAGAAGAAATGAAATATAATATATTAAGATTTAAATTTGCACCAAACTCCTCTAATATAACTCTAATATACTCCACAGCTCAAACTAAATCATGATCTTAGTTAATTAAATGGGATTTAGAGTGAAGGGGGCAGCACTTGTAACCTTAATATATGTTCACAAGGGCCAGAAACAGAAGTATCCGAATGCCAATAATGGAGTTTGTTATTCCCTGCAGACAGACTCAAAACTCCATCATTAGTCAATCAGTTTTGATTTGTGGCAACTGGCAGCTGCAGGTGGTTATATTGTGTATCACAGAATGTAGGTGGCAGAGTGCCTAATGTTAACAGAAAAGGAAAGCATCTGTCTATTCACCACAAAAGGTTGGTGAGATCCTTTCAAAGATTAAGTCATATTACATCATCTCCATGATCATATCTCTACCACAACTCCCAGAGTAGTCAGGGCTAACTTAATAGCATGACCCCAATCCAAAGCCACCAGATGGTGGAGCCTCCCCCCATCTATGAACTATGTATGCGTCACTTTCCATCATCATGAATGCTCCAAGTCCAATGTCATCTCTACCCTCCAATAGCCAAGCTTGATACCATCTAGTCTGGAAATCAGCACTTCCTTCTGCTTGAATATTTATCTCTCAGGATTCTTTTTTTTTTTTTTTTTTTTTTTTTGGTTTTTGGGTCACACCCGGCAGTGCTCAGGGGTTACTCATGGCTCCATGCTCAGAAATTGCTCCTGGCAGGCACAGGGGACCATATGGGGCACCGGGATTCGAACTGATGACCTTTTGAATGAAAGGCAAACGCCTTACCTCCATGCTATCTCCCTGGCCCCATCTCTCAGGATTCTTAAGGGAGTCTACATCTCAATTCAAATGCCAATTCTCAAGTTCTTTCCAAATTATAGTGCAAGGTAATCCTGGGGGGATCATTTAATCAATACAAATAATAAAAATACTTCTCTAACTGCACTCACCTTTCTTTGTGGTAAATTTCAGTTAGAGAAATAACTGCACTAACAACAATCAGGACAATGATAATGAGTGAGAGAAGTTGAATGCCTGTCTTAAATACAGGCAGGGAATAGGGGAGGAGGGAGATGGGGGCATTGGTGGTGGGAAGTTGCACTGGTGAAGGGGGTGTTCTTTTTATGACTGAAACCCAACTACAAACATATTTGTAACCATGGTGCTCAAATAAGTATATTATTTTTTTAAAAAAAGACAATGCATCAACATAGTTGACAGAATTGATCAAAAACCTTTGTTTTTAGATAAGTGAGAGAAAAGTTGTTAAAAGGGACTAGAAAGAAAAATTGAAAAGAATAAGGAAGAGAACAAAGAAAAAGCAAATAAATAAAAATATAAAATAAACAAATAAAATAAAATAAATCAAAATAACCTATTTTATATTCTTCTTACTAGCATAAATTAGTACCCTAAAAGTTTCTCAGCTGAGAGTGATTCTAGCCTCACTTCCATCCAACCACACCATGGGCAGTATCTTATGACTATTTTACTCTCTAATGGAAAAGGAAAAGGGAGGACATTCTGTAAAGTGCAAGGTAATCCCCATAAAAAAGAAGAATTAACCAGCTTAAAATATTGAACCACCCTGAAATATAAGCCTGTTCGACAGAATCTTAGATCTTAGATAGTATCAAGACAGTTCTATCAACTACTTTCTTATCAACTCTTTCTGGTACACACAATGCATACTCTATATATTCTGACCCCCAAGTAGGTGTTCAATTAATATGTTAGTT
>PVKC010030979.1:0-14690 GCA_004027635.1 Crocidura indochinensis
TAATTTATGATGATTTCATGATAATTCATTTATTAAAAATATATGTATATATAATCCCCACATTTTTCTAGAAAACTAAGAGGCAAGGAAAAAAGAAAGGTTGTAGGCCAGGGGCCAAGTAGTCTTGGATTAATTGACAGGAAAATGAATAAGGACAGAACTAAATATCCAAGTCCAAGTCAAAGATAATAGAATCAAGGGACCTAAACTTTAACAATCTAAAGTCAAAGGGGCCTGTTACACTGGCAGGCCAGTGTGCAAAGGGTCATGGAATAAGATGTATTCTCAGGCTATTGGTGGCGGGAGGTTGACACTGATGTTGGGAAAGGCCCTGACTCATTGAGTATGTGAAATTTAACAATGAAGGACTCTTAGATCCTCTTAGATTTTAGAACATAATTTTTCAATAAAATAAAATTTTAATACATATAAACTATACATTTTCTGACCACTAGAGGGCATTTCTTCCTAGGAGTAAAAACCAGCAGAGTGGTCTTTAATTAGGAATTGATGAACATCTTCAAAGGGATAAGATTTGACAACACAGGGCCACCTCCTCATTCTAAGACTTGACAGATGACATTGCCTTATAAAATGTGGACTTTATTGAGCCTCTGTGCAATCCAACTCGTAGCTCAGTTTCCTATTTTAACATTTGGCTTGCTACCTGATGGAAGCGAGCCTGTTCATGATTTCATTTCCTAGTTGGATGAAAGAAGTGGGGCCAAGTCCCATCTCTATTTTTATTATGAACATCTATCGCTCAGCTTCTTGCTGTGGTTTATGAAGAAATTTATGGTCATTGCTCTTTCATTATTCAAGGATAAGCTGGTAGGCTCAAAAATGGATCTCCCAGAACATGCCATCCACCCCCACCCCTGTTCAAAGTTCAGTCCTTTCCATTTCAAATAAGTGCTTGGAAAGAACTACTCATGATTGCTCACCAAAAACATACACAAAGTTTTAGAAGAAAAGAACTCGGGCTCCAAAGTCCTGGGATGTTGAAAAGGAAGCTCTTCCAAGACATGTTATATTTGCTTCATCATCTTTTGTTTTCAGAAATTGCCTCATTCACTCTCAAGTCTGCCCCCTATAGACTCTCCTCCCTGCCCCCAAGTAGGTCCTATGCCTCTACTCTTTGACTATAGTTAGCCACTAGGCAAACCAAATCTCAATAGCCTGGTCATTCAGAAGTCACCGTTATTAATCCATTCACTGCCTGAATGGCAGAATTCTGTGCAGTCTAGTAAAGTTTGCAAAGCATCTAGATGTACATGAGTCATAGAAGCCCCTCTTATAGCTAGTCACCATTTTCAGAGTTTTCTGCTGAGCTAACAAGATGAGAGAGGTTCCCATTAATTTTCCCCTCTTTCTCCTAACTAGAAATTACAACTGAGATCTGCTCAAATCAATAAATATTTTTCACTTCCAGCCTTGTGAGAAAAGATTAAAGAAAAAAAGTTCAAACATCTCTTCAACCTTACTGATGTGAAGTTTGGTTTTTTTTGTTTGCTTGTTTTTGTTTTTAGCCACAGTCAGTGGTGCTCAGGGGTCAATCCTGATAGTGCTCAGAACACAATATGTGATGTAGGGGGATTGCATTTGGGTTGGTTGCATGTTAGGCAAATAAAAGCCTAAACCCCTATGCCGTCTCTCCAGGTCCCTATCTTCGTTGTAAGACATAAGCTACCTTGTCAGGCTTTCAAGTTCTAGAGTAAGAAAGTACAGAGAGGGAAGAGCAAGGATCTGCAGCTGGTTTATTTCTCACTCTGAATCATCACATGGGCTCTCTGAGCTAAGGGAATCAGATGGGTTTGGGGGCACCAGGACGAATGCTTTAGGCTATGGCTCTGGGAAGCATAATCAGATTAAACTCACAGTTGTGAGAAATCATTATGCCAAGGACAGGCAATTTGGAATCTTGAACTCCAGGCTTGACCCTCCTTCGTCACAGATGGCAAATGCAACCTGAACCTTGAGCAACATGTTGGTTTTGTGTGGCATAAAATAAAGCAAAGAGATAAAGTACTGATGTGACTTCTAAAGCTCCTTTCATTCCCACCAGCTGGCGGAATGCAATATAGTCCAGCCTTTATGGAAAACAATATGGAGATTCCTCAAAAAGCTCCCATTTGATCTAACAAAAGGATTTTAGGGATAATGTGTGAAGCCTCATCCCTCCATTCTCCCTAGGTAACTTGACTTTACCTGCAAGACCCCTCCCATTTCTTGGGAGGGGTCTTGGAAAAGGTAGATAAGGCTTTGACCAGAGAGGATTAGGCCTCTTTGCCCTTTTTGCCAGCATGGAGAGGTATGAGGAAAAGACATGGCCGGACAAGCTAAGACACAGGACAAGCTAAGGATAGCATGCATAAATGGTTGAGATTGACCACACGTGTGGTGGATAGGGTATGAATAAAACTGATACTTCCTGAAGCCTGCCTGTGAGTGAGACTTCTTTCGCCATTCACCTAAACATGGACCTGCCGGTGAAGGGGGTTGCGGAGCCTTGTGGCCAGGGATGGCAGAGAAAGGTCTCTCCATTCATCCATCCCCATCCAGCACCATCATTAATTATTTAATGCTACAATGTGTTTTAGGGATATACCCTAAAAATACAAAAACACAATACAAAATTTTCCTCTGCATGCCTATGTTCGTTGCAGCTCTGTTTACAATAACCAGAATCTGGAAACAACCCAGGTGTCCAACAACAAATGAGTGGCTAAAGAAACTGGTACGCATACTTACCTGGCAGGGGAGATACCATGAACATGAAGGTGGTTTCCCCAAGGCGAGGCTCACCCATTGCACTCCAGGTGTGCTGATCCCTGAGATTTTCCCAAATGTGGGAAATTCGACTGCATAATTTGTGGTAGTGGGGGGACTGCGTTTGCACTCTCCACTGGAAAAAAAGAAAGAAACTGGTACATCTACACAATGGAATACTATACAGCTGTCATGAAAAATGAAGTCATGGAATTTTCCTATACATGGATGAATATGGAAACTATTATGCTTAGTGGAATGAGTCAGAGGTAGATAGAGACAGAATAGTCTCACTCATCTGTGGAATTTAAGAAAAATATAAGACATACTGCAATAATACCCAAAGACAATAGAGATGAAGGCTGGAAGGACAAGCCCACACTATGAAGCTTACCACAAAGAGTGATGAGTGCAGTTAGAGAAATAATCACTAACAACTACCATCATAATGGTAGTAAATGAGAAAAATAGAATGCCTGTCTCAAATACAGGCAAGGGGTGGGGAAGGAGGGAGATGAGGAGTATTGGTGGTGGGAAAGTTGCACTGGTGAAGGGGGGTGTTCTTTTTTTATAACTGAAACCCAATTACAAACATGTTTGTAATCATGGTGCTTTAATAAATATATTATTTAAAAAAGAAAAAGAGGAGAAAAAAGAAAGCTCTTTTCAGCACAACTTCCACATGAGACTTTGTGGTTGGGCTCTGACCAGCAAATGTTGAATCTTCCTGGAAAAAAGAATTAAAAAAAAAGTAATATTCTCTTTCCATGGCATTTAAGGGTTAGTTTATGCTAAAGAAAAATGTGAGGACCTCAGCTGGAATCTCCAGAATGTATTTTGATCATGTTGATAAGAATCAGCATCTGATATAAATGGTTCAGCCACCTTCCCCCCGCCCCAAGGTATGGAGTTTGAGATATGAAGTTTATGTATCTGACATTTCCAGGGATCCTTCAAGTCTCTCAGACAAGCTTCATCCCCTACACATGAGAATACTTAGTCAGCTGGTTTGTCAGCTCAGCAGCACTTCCCTGAAGATTCGGTGTTTGCTTTGCATGTTCCTAGGTACATCATGTGCTTGCTCAGGGCTCACTGTGCCTTTGGCTAAAGAGGAGGAACCTCTTAACCATCTGCTGCAACAACACCCAGCAGCGCTCAGGCATTACTTCTGTCTGAACGCTCAGAAACCGCTCCTGGCAGCCTCAGAGGGGCCATAAGGGATGTCAGGATTCGAACCACTGTCCTTCTGCATGGAAGGCAAATGCCTTACCTCCATGCTATCTCTCCGGCCCCTACACACCATATCTTGATGTAGAATATTGGATCATTGCAGGCCAACAGGATAGATTGGGGGGGGTTGCTGTGAGCACATTGGGAGACCCCTCTCCTGTGGATTTCTCCTAGGGCACTGCCCTTCCTGCCTTGCCCTCTGATTGTCCTTCTTGGCAAGGCCAACTACTGCATAGTGGGAAGTGAGGAAGAAGGACCATCAATCATGCTAGTCTAGACTAGCTTTTCTTCCAGTAAGTCTACATTCTCTATTTTGTTGCCATTTTTGATAATATTTTATCATTGCCTGTTCAATCCTCTGCTGAGCTGTTGCCAGCTGAAATGGATGGGGAAACTAGGGAACTGGGTATGAGATGACACACCAAGAAAGATGAGAACTGTGATGGGACCAAGTACTAGCTCCAAGTTGTGGAGACTCCCCTTACCCCCTCAAATAAACTCAAAGAAATGGAAGAACCTAACATTTTTCTCTCAAGATACAGAGAAGAAAGTCACCTCTTCTTTCTAATCTTTTCTTTTTTCCTAATCTTCTGCTTTGCACGAAAAATAGCCATTTTATTTGAAGGGCTTTTTCAAATAAGCACAGGAAAGCAAAATAACTCGCCAAAGATGACAGAGACAGACTCTGCTAGAAATTGAAGTGTTTTCACCTTTTCACATATTTTTTAAAAAAAATATAAAAGGCGTATGATTTCTCTGGAAAACACTGTTGTCTGTCGTGTTTGGGAGATTTATTTCCTTATTGGATCAAGAGTTTGCTGGGGATAGGGAAAATAGGATTAAAGACATTCTTTAACTCTGTTTAAACAGGGTTATTAATCCTAGTGGAGAAAAATATTGATTTAAAGAACTGATTCATTATGTTCTAACCTAGTGAATAAACATACCAAGGACCAGACTATAAGACAGTAGTGCAGGGAGCCAGTGATGGGCTGGGTGGAAAGAAAAAGATGAGCCAAGCTATTGTTAAATAGACAAAAAAATGCCAACAATGGCTGACATTATTTTATTATTCCCAATCCTAGGCAAACTCTACCTCTTCAATTATACCTGTGAAATTGACGTTCAAAGGGATGATGTGGATGGGAACCTAATCAAGGCCAGTGGAATACTTTTCAAGTCCATATTAACTGAAGTAAAGAAGTATATGCCATTCATGGCACCCTTTCTTTAACAATAGTGCAAACCACAGCGTCAAAAAGGAAAGAGAAGGAGAATAAAGAGAAAAGCAAAATGCCTGCCCCAGAGACAGGCAAGGGTGGAGGGGGAGAGGGGGACATTTGTGGCAGGAAAGTTGCACTGGTGAAGGGTAGTGTATATTCTATAATTGAAACTCAACTATGAACAATTCTGTAACCACAGTGCAAGCATGGTTGAGGATGGGAGGAGACTGAAGACATTGGTGGTGGGAAATGTACCCTTGTGAAGGGTGTTGGACATTGTAGGACTGCAACAAAATCATGAACAACTTTGTAACTGTGGGCAAAAAAAAAATCTGTATTATGAACAACCTTGTAACTACAGTGTTTAATTAAATTAATTATTAAATAAAAAAAAAGAAACATGGACAAGAATGGGGTTCTGTGGAAAGAAACCCTGCCCATTTATTGGTGGCCTGTGGGAGACTTTTGCTTCTGCCACTTGTATGATGCAACATAAATGAAGCTCTGCGGGCTGACGCAAAGCCAGTTGAGAAGCCTCAAGAATGCATTTGATGCATCTTTTTTTATCTCTTCAAGGATTAGTTTGTGCCATGCCAGGTTTGAGCCATGGGCAATGCAAAAAAAAAAAAAATATATATATATATATATATATATACAGGAGTTATAACTAAAACCCAACTACAAACATGTTTGTAATCATGGTACTTAAATAAAGTTATTACAAAGAAATACAGAAGGCGTGCAAGTTCTCCTCAAACCATTTATCTGTTCAAGACTTCTTCAGCCAGTCCTTGCTTTGTAACAAGCACCGTGGCTTTGTCATTGTCTTTGTGCCTTAAGGAAGAAGTTTGCGCACAATCTGTCCATGTTGCCACCAGTTTTCATAAGTGACTTTTCACACTGTGACCAGTGAGAGACACCATGTAGCTCTGAGAAGGGTATACCTAAGTCTCTGTTGGATCAGCCGACAAGACTTGTATTTCCTGCAAAGTCCGAGGCATCTCATGAGTCCCACAGTCCTTTTGCTGTCACAGAAGCTAAAGAAAATAAACCTCATGTTAGAAGCATTCTTTGGGAGACATTTTTTTTTATTTCCTTGAAAACACAACAGAAAGTGACCCCAGCTTATAAAATCAGGGCCAGCCTCCCACGGCATGCTCTCTCTCAAGGTTTACCTTGGTGGCTTCAAGGAAACAAAAGGGTTTAGCCAGCTTCTGCAGAGCAGGGCTTGATATCATAGGACAGGACAGGGCAGAACAATCGGGTCTTCTTGGGCCAAAACTTTCCCATTAACATGTCTCAGCACTGTGCAGACTCCAATTGCAGAATAAGTAAACAGGACATAATGGGTTTTCAATAACTGTTGCTGAGCCAGACTCTGGGTCTATTTGGAGAGGTTTACTTGACTCGCCAAGCAGCCAGGGGAATTGAGGACAGAAAGGTAAAGGGAGTTGAAGTTCATGGTGAAAGCTAGCACATAGGGAGGGCTGTGGCCAGGCAGACAAATGTCAGAGACAAAACTGCTGACGGAATGACCTTCTAGAATGCCTTGGTTTAATGGTTAAGGACAATTAGAACAGTAGTAGGAGAAGGGCCTTAGTTTAGGGGGCTCTTTTACTCTTTTTGATTTTATTTAAATAAAATAAAACGAAACAGGTTCCAAAGGGAGTACATTGTGTAGGGCACTTGCCTTGCACACTGCTGACTTGGGTTCAATTCTCAGCACCACTAATGTTCCCCTGAGCATCACCAGGAGTGATCCTTGAGCACTGAATCAAGAGTAAGCTCTGAGGAGAATTGAGTATGAATCTAGGTCTTCTCTAGCCAAGCCTAAGTTGGCTGAAAAATAATACATCTGTAAAGTCCCTTGGGCAATCTTTTGATATCCTGGTAGCAAGGCTTCCTAAAGTCAAAGACATAGCAGAGTAGATAGGGAGCTTGCCTTACACATAGATGTCTTAGATCCAGTCCTGACATCTAAACACTACCAGGTCCCCCCAGCACTCTCAGGATTGACCCCTGAGTACCGAGCCAGGGAGAAGTCGTAAGCACCACTAGGTTTGGCCCCAAAGCCATAACTAAACAAACAAAACAAAACAAAAGCAATAATCCACTAACAAGTTAATAAAATTATTAACAAGGAAACACAATTTAGACACTATTTCCTTAGCATTTTCATATCCTGGGTCACACAAGTTCCCTAAATGTCAAACCTGAGACCCTCCTCTGTGGGGAAAACACAGAAAAGGGTGTCCTTATTTGCTGGAGAACCTCTGAAAAAATACCTTTTGGCCCAGAGTAGGAATGAGGGCTCAATTATCAGAAATGGATCTCATGGGCAGATGTCAAAGTGCAAGGGGTTGGCAGCTTGCTTGCTCTGGGACCCCTTCTCCAGGAATGTCTGAGCCATCCCCCACTTTCTAACTGTGCCCATGGCTGCTCCTCTGAGCTGTGTTCCAGGGTGTCCTTCTGTGGGTTCCAATTTCTGCTTCAGGGTACCATTCCAATTGGATTAGGGCCTACTCTCAGCCAGCACTTTTTCACTTAATTATGTCTTTAAAGTTGATCATTCTAATCATATCTGAGATACTAAAGTGTATGTCTTCAACTCATGGACTTTGAGGGAACACAACTTGATCCAAAACAAAGAATTAAAAGAATGGGGACAAGGAACAGGAAGGAGACAGGGAGACAGGATGTGACCTCTGGGGTTTGAGTCTCAGCCTTGTCTCTGGGGTACCTCTAACCTCACAGTGAGGAGTCTGGATTTCCAGTAATGAGGCGTTAGCTCACTAGAAAGTCTCCAGTGTGTCCTTTGGGGTAGGGATTTGAATACCTGCCCAGGCACCTCCAAGCACTATGTCTCTCCTCAGGCTTTTTTCTAGAGAGGAACACACAGCTATAATTTTCTAGTCACTAAAACATCAAACAGGTCCTACTGGGCATGTTAGTGAATGACAGAATCTGATCAATCTTCCTTCTCCGTTATTTAAAGCCCATCTTCCATTTTTGTACACAGGTCTTGAGAAGGTTATGTAGTCACAGGGAATGCGTATCAAATGACACCACCACTGATATGGTTGAAACCTTGATTTCTGGTCAATGCTAAATTCACTAATTCTACCATTTTAATTAGCTTTTCAATCCCCCTCCTCTCCATTTTCAGGGCCATTGTCTGACTCGGTAGAAAGTATTCTCATTCCAAATTCTTCCTGCCTCTAATCTTAACTCCATTTGTTTGTCACACAGTAAGTAGCTTTACACAAAGAATTCAGTTGTCTCTGAATCTTCCTAATGACCGTCCTTCGCTACGAAGAGAAATTCTACTTTAAAATGTACTCAGAAGGTTTCTCTAATATCATGGCTGCTTCCTGCAAATACCACCTCATACTAAATGGTCCCAACCATAGCTACTTTAATTTTTGTCCTTGGATTTACAATTTCCTTTCTCAACAAAGCTACTATCCTCTACATTTTTTTGTTACTTATGCCATTAGTTTTAACCTTTATACATCTCCGGATTGGGACTGTCTCCACAGACCAGTGATTAAAACTAAACAGGTAGACCAGAAAAATGTGTAGACATTTTTCTACACACATACCAGCACAGTTTTATGAAATAGTAGTTTGAAAACCACAGGTCTATGCCCTATACCCACCTTTCTAGCTACCCCTCTGTTAGATGACACCCAGCTATTACCCAAACAAAGGTGTTCCCCAAATTTCCTTTTCACCTAGTCCTTTGATATGTAAAAGTCCACGTACATCTCATTTTACTCTCCCCCACCTGGTAGAATTTGTACTGGAAGAATAAAAAAAGATCAGTGTGACTTGGTGTGCAGAGTGAGATCAAGAGGTGAGAAGCAAACTAATTCCATGATTCTCTACTGACTTGGTTTATTAGTTCTTTGAGGCTATCCTGCTTCAGACTGGTTCACCTGAATTTGAAAATATGGTGCATAAAGTAATTTCACAACATGGAATTTATTTTACATCCCCTCCACTTCCACCATCAATGCAATGCAATACCCTTATATGAGGCCTAACCGAGCCACCTTCATACCTATCACCTCAGCTTCATGTTGCTTTGTGCTAGCTCTGAGAGTAAATCACTTCAATCTTGTGGTAATGACTCATCTTCCTTCTAGACTAGCTGAATTTTGTCAGGGTTCTAGCTGCTTCTCTGCTATTTCATAGTGTCTGACTTGGACTGATTTTAATGTTTCTATCTCTCAGGTTTCTTACTTATAAAATGTGTAATCTAATATAGTGTGCCCTTCATCCAGAGAATCATATGACTGAATACTTATGTGATCAGTGGTGCTTAAGTTCTTAGGTTTTTGGAAACACTTGAGAGAATGATTGGTTCTTACTTTTCTTTGACTGCTAGCAGGCATTGCAGTCATTTAAGTGTCTTGGACATTTAAGATGCAAAAACCTGAAAGTAATAGAAATGGTCGGGGAACCAGTTGGAATAATGCTGCTTTCAGTGTTTGTCTTGATGGTGAAATCATGGGTATGAGTTTTCCCAGTTCAGTTTTATCTCAGACTTCACCAGCTTCCAAGGCAAATATTTAATGTTAGTTTATAGTTGACACTAACAGCTTACATTGATGCCAGACAAGGGCAAGAAAACAAAAGTCTCCTCATCAGAGGTGATGGGGTTAGAAGGAGTCACACAAATTAGCCCTGAAGTTCATCATTGCACCAGGGAAAACTAAAGCATGGTGGCCTTGACTAATTCCAATGGAATCCTCATTCACCAAGCCATATTTTTCCATAAAGCATAAGCAACAGAAAGTTGAGTCCAAAAACTGCTTCTCGCCTGTGCCCAAGAGAACTGATTCTTGGCTCATCCTGCTCTGGTCCCATTTTCCTCCAACATCCTACCTGTTGGAACTGGGGTGGTCTTTGCTGACTTCTTTGGAAGAGAATTTCCCAGAGTAAACAGCTTTACCTGCTCCTCCTGAAAGTCTCTCCCTGCATGCCTTCCACACACAGTCCTCAATATGATGGCAACTGAGGGTCTGGGATCTCAGATGTCTGAAACATCTTTCAATCAGAACATGTTTGAGCCTCTATTAGGGGTAATGTATGCCCAGTCCACATGTCCATAAAATTATACAGTCTAGCCCGGAAACATCATGGCACAGACACGTATGTTTCTCATCAGCTGTCCTTGGCCCATCTGCCTGTATTATATGAACCCAGAGATGATGTTATAAATATCCGGTTGGTTGTTGGCAGAAACAAGCTTCCCCCACCCCAGCCCACAGCATGAACATCTTAAAGTTGAACACCAAAGGATTTATTTTCCATCAGTGCTAAAGCAGGAATAGCCAGAACAAGAGAAATTCTTTTATTTTTTTGTAAAAGAAATTTATTATTTTCATAAAAAAAATTTGTCGTGCTAACACTTTTTCTATTTTAAAACAAATTTTGCTTTGCCTCTGGCTTACAGTACTAGAGATTCCAAGAGAACAATTTCACACAAGATGATAATTCCATGAACTTGAAATTAATGTTTTGCCAATCATATCTCAGTGTTTGTTCTTTGTGTTTGTTTTAGAGTCACACATAGAGGTGTTTAGGGGCCACTCCCTGTATTCTGAGGGAACCTATTGCTGCTGGGTTTGAACCCAGGACAAACACATGGAAACACGCATCACTGAATCATTTCCCTGGCTCTAACATCTTGGTATTTTTATTTATTTATTTTGGAGGGTTCTTTCAGCCAAACCTGGTGATACTTAGGGTTTACTTCTGGCTCTGTGTTAGGATACACCTTATTTTACCTAAAACAAAGACCATCCCTGGTTCCTTTATTTGTTTACAACTTGGACTTATTCCAAAACAAAGATTGTCTTATATGTAGACCTGGGCAGAAATGGTTCAGAATAGCTGCACCACTGGGGGTGGTTCCGGTACTCAATAAAAACAGTCTGGCAGGCAATTTGGTGAAGATACAAAGCAGAAGACTGACTATACATGTTTCACCCTCACCTTGGTTGGGATTATTTCATGTGAGAAACTAATTCAGACTCGTTCACTGGGGTTGGAGAGAAGGAGCGTGGGGGTGATCTTGCAGCTCAGTGCTCAAGTATCACTCCTGCAGGGTCATGGGAGACCATTGAACCTGGGTCAGCTGCCTGTAAGGCAAGCGTCCAATCTGCTGTACTATTGCTACTCTCCTTTTGTCTTCTTTTTCCTCACAGCATTTTAAAACTGCAATTTCTTATGCTTCCCTTTTTTCATAGGTTATTTTGATATAATAGATTTCTTTTTCTGCCCTTATTCTCCTCCCCTTTTCCCTCTATTTCTCTTATTTTGAAAGGAAGGGGTTTGGGCCACACCTGGCGGTACTTGGGAGCTACTCCTGGCTCTGTCCTCAGAAATTGCTCCTGGCAGGCTCAGGGACCATATGGAATGCTGGAGATTGAACCTGTGTCGGTCCTGGGTTGGCCGCATGCAAGGCAGCCCATCCACTGTGCTATTGCCCCTGGCTTCTCTTATTTCTTTTTCCCTCCCCACAATTTTTATATAAGGCCTCATGATTTGCAAGAGTATTAGTCATAAAATTTCAGGCATTCAATGTTCTAACATCACATCCACCATCAAAGCATCAGTCTCCCTCCACCAATCATATTTCTTATTCTTATTCCCTTCCCATTTTTTATTGAGGTGCCACAATTGACTGTACTGTCAATGACAGTTCCATGCACTCATTCATCATTGCCACCACAACCCTCCACCAAAGTGTTTGCCAACTTCCCTTCACCAATATCCCAAAGCTTTGTCATGTCTTTTTCTTCTTTTCTCACCCTAACCCAGTCAACTCTATCTGCTCAAGCATTGGTCTCATTTCCTATCTCCACAAAGGTTATTTGTAAGACAAACATGCAATCAGAACCCATGGAAAATTAGCAAAAAGACAAAAAATAAGGGGGGGGGCAAAAAAGACAAAAAAGACGATGGCAACAACAATAACAAGACAAAAAAAGCAAAAAGAAGGAATCTCAGCCTCAAAGTCAGGCTGAGAGTTCTGCATTCATGACACCCTCGAACACAAGAACATGAATCATCTATGAAACACTCCTGCCAACCACCATTCCCCCAAAGTCTCCCTGAAAAATCAAAAAGGAAATGCCCTCTGACACCGGGGTGTGGGAATCTAAGCTACACCCAGCACCCAGGCGCAGAGCATGAGAACGCCTGCACCAGCAACCCCCTCAGTCACAAGATTGTGGTCTCAAGCGCTGCTTTCAAACCCCACATCTATTTATACAGAGCAATAGAAAGGCACATTGATGGGCCAGAGAGCTGGTTCAAAGGGCTATAACTTTGCATGCAAGAGCCCTGAGCTCCATCTCTGACTGAGCTGGATGTAGCTGTTGAGTACCACCAGGCACAATGTTCCCAAATAAAACCAAGATAACTTCCTCAGAAGGATGAGCAAAAGTCAAACAGGATCCTACTATTATATTATGTCTGCAGTGACAAATCAATTCTGATTATTCAAAGGAGTAGTTGGCAATGCAAGAAAATGAAAAGAGCTCTAATCAACTTGATGGGGGCACAAAGCAATAGTATGTCAGAAAAAAAAGTGACTAGCCACACCAATAGGAGAAACTGAATGATACATCATTGAACTTGCTCAAAGACAAATTTAATTTAAGGTGGAGGAGTGGGGAAAGTTCATAGAGGGGGAAAAAAGTTATTCTTAGGGGGGTTGTCAAAAATGTTTTCTGACTTGTTAGCCTTGCACATTGAAAGAAAACCCAACTCTTGAAAAGGTTAAGAAAAAGCATCATATTTTTATATGTTTAGCTGCTTTAAAACCTTTCTCCTTGGCATCATAATTCAACCTTCTGTTCTTCAGAACTGTGATGTGTTACTAATGCTCAGGTACCACTCTTTTTAAAAAATTACTTTATTTAAACTGTAGTTACAAGATTGTTCATAACAGTTGTGAGTATTTTTTCTCACAAATACAAAGTTGTTCATGATTAAGTTTCAGTCATACAATGCCCAACATCCTTTACCAGAGCACATTACCCATCAACAGTGTCCCCAGTTCCTCTCTCCTCCTTCCTGCTGCCTGCCTCTAGGGCAAACATGTTTCCTCTCTCTCTCTTTTTCTCTCTTTCTCTCTTTCTCCATCTCTTTCCCTTTTAAACATTGTGACTTGCACTATTGTTACTGAAGGGGTATCATGCATCTCACTTTATTATCTCCATCCAACACTCAGTTATTGTCCAGAGTGATTATTTCCAACTATCATTGTCACAGTGGTCCTTTCTCTGCCCTAACTACACTCCTCTGATATTTGTGACAAGCTTTCTACTATGGACTCATCTTTATTGTCTCAAAACAGCATATTTCTAAAAGGAGTAAGTCCCATCCTATCATTAAAATGACCAAGCACCAACTTTAACATGTTTAGCTATGTTCTTTTTTTTTTTTTTTTGGATTTTGGGAAACACCCAGTGCCGTTCAGGGGTTACTCCTGGCTATGCACTCAGAAGTCGCTCCTGGCTTGGGGGACCACATGGGAAACCGGGGTATCAAACCGAGGTCTGTCCTAGGCTAGCGCAGGCAAGGCAGGCACCTTACCTCCAGCGCCACTGCCCGGCCCCCTATGTTCTTTACCGTTGATCAGAACCAAGAGAGTTCTGATCCTGGAGATACCAGCCTCTATTCACATCACTGAGTTCAACTCACAAGTAAAAAAGGATGCTCAGGAATTTCTTTCTGAAGTTTTCATCTCCAAAATGGCAAACAAGACAGACTCATACTTCAACACCCAATAGCCAAGCTTCAAAAAATATCAAAAAACACAAAAATCCTGGTTCTTCCCCAAGAAGCTAAAAAACAGAGTTAATCCATGATTAAACAATCCCATTTCTGTTCAAAAATTGTGAAACATCACCTCAGAAAGTGACATCCATTAAATAGTTACTGTTGGAATTTATTTACAATAACTATAACATTGAAAATAATCTGTCCATTGTCAGAGGAGAGAACAGAGACATGATATTTGTGCTCAGGGAAAGGCTACTCAGTTATGAACAGATGAGATTTGGATACAAAATAAAAGGAACTTGAAGGTCTTAATTGTGTGAAGCCAAATTATTCTCAGGAGGATAAAAAATTACTGGATAATGTACACTATGTACATAAATTTATAAAATATAATTGATACACATACAAAACAAAATAAAAATAGCATGTTGACTTTGGCTTTTTGACAACAATATTGACATTTCCCCCCAAAGGATAGGGAAAGAGAAAGAGTATAGGAAGGAGAAATAGTTTTAAGAGAGTATAAAAGGTGTTACTTTTTATCTATTTGTAAGTTTTGAAAATTATTTAAAAGATTGAGGATGGGGCCCGGGAGATAGCATGGAAGTAAGGCATTTGCTTTTCATGCAAAAGGTCATCGGTTCGAATCCTGGTGCCCCTTATGGT
>PVKC010030980.1:0-14662 GCA_004027635.1 Crocidura indochinensis
TGTTTACGGTATTTTTTTTTTTTTGGTTTTTGGGCCACACCTGGTGGTGCTCAGTGGTTCCTCCTGGCTGTCTGCTCAGAAATAGCTCCTGGCAGGCATGGGGGAACATTTGGGACACTGGGATTCGAACCAACCACTTTTGGTCCTGAATCGGCTGCTTGCAAGGCAAACATTGCTGTGCTATCTCTGCGGGCCCTGTTTACAGTATTTCTTTAGTTTTTCTATCATCTCTGTTCTTTAAATTTTCCTTTTTAAAATAAATCTTTAAAGCACCATGATTATAAGCATGTTTGTAGTTGGGTTTCAGTCATAAACAGAGCACCCCCCTTCACTGTGCAGCATATCCCCACCCCTGCCTGTATTCATGATAGGCATTTGACTTTTATCATTCTTTAAATTGTCATGCTAGCTGTTAGTGTAGTTATTTTCCTAACAGCATTCACCACTCTTTGTGTTGAGCTTTAAATTATGAGTCAGTCCTTCCAGCCCTTAACTCTATTTTCTCTGGACCTTATTACAGCAATGTTTTTAATTTTTCTTAAAACTCATAGATGAGTGAGACTGTTCTGTGTCAATAACTCTCTAATTTCACTCAAAATAATAGATTTCATGCACATCCATATATAGGAACATTTCACGACTTTATCTGTCCTGATGGCTGCATTATATTCCATTGTGTATATGTACCACAGTCTCTTTAGCCATTCATTTGTTGAAGAGAATCTTATTTTTTTCTCTCCAAAGTCTGGCTATTGTAAATACTGCTGCAATGAATATAGGTGTGAGGAAGGGATTTTTGTAGTGCATTTTTGTGTTCCTAGGGTATATCACTAGGAGTGGTATAGCTGGCATATATGGGAACACAATTTCCAGTTCTTTGAGGAATCTCCATATTGTTTTCCATAAAGGCTGGACTAGATGACATTCCCACAAGTAATGAGTAGGGAGTTCATTTCTCTCCACGTCCCCTCTAGCACTTATTGTTCTTGTACTTTGTGATGTATGCCAGTCTCTGTGGCGTGAGATGTATCTCTTTGTAGTTTTGATTTGCATCTCCCTGATGACTAGTGATATGGAGCATTTTATGTGTTTTTTGGCCATTTGTATTTTTTGAGGAAGTGTCTGTTCATTTCTTCTCATTTTTTGATGCGACCAGATTTTTTCTTATTAAGTTCTGTCAGTATCTTGTATATTTTCGATATTAGCCCCTTGTCTGATGAGTATTGGATGAAAAGTTTCTCCCATTCTGTGGGTGGCTTTTGTATCCTGGACACTATTTCCTTCGAGGTGCAGAAGCTTCTCAGCTTAATATATTCCTATCTGTTTATCTCTGCTTCCACTTGGTTGGAAAGTGCTGTTTCCTCCTTGAAGATGCCTTTAGTCTCAATGTCATGTAGTGTTTTTACCTATATGTTATTTTATATACCTTATGGTTTCAGGCCTCATATCAAGGTATTTAAACCATTTGGATTTGATCTTGTGCATGGTATTAGATGGGGATCTGAGTTTTCTCTTTTGCAAGTGACTAACCAGTTGTGCCAACAACACTTGTTGAAGATACTTACCTTGGTCTATTTTGGATTTCTTGCCCCATTATCATTCTATAAATATTCAAGTCTATTCCACTGATCTGAGGATCAGTCTTTATTCCAATACTATGCTGGTTTGATGACTATTGCTTTGTAATACAGTTTAAGGTTGGGAAAGTAATGCCTCCCATATTCCTTTTCCCAAGGATTGCTTTAGCTATTTTTGGGTGTTTATTGTTCCAAATGAATTTCAGGACTGTTTGATCCTCTTCTTTGAAAAATGTTATGCGTATCTTTAGATGAGTTGCATTAAATCTGTACAATGCTTTGGGGAGTATTGCCTTTTTAATGATATTAATTGTGCCAATTTGTGAGCAGGGTATCTATCTCCATTTCCTTGTGTCCTCTCTTATTTCTTGAAGCATAGTTTTGTAGTTTTCTTTGTATAGGTCCTTCACCTCGTTAATTTAGTTGACCCCAAAATAATTTAGTTTGTGGGACACTAATGTGAATGGGACTGTTTTTTAATGCCCATTTCTTCTCTATCATTATTGGTGTATAAGAAGGCCTTGACAGTTTTGTGTTAATTTTGTAGCCTTCCACTTTACTATAAGAATCTATTGTTTCTAGAAGCTTTTTGACAGAGTCTTCAGGGTTTTCTAATTATATTATCATGTCATCTGCAAGCAGTGAGAACTTGACTTCTTCCTCATCTATCTGGATGCCCTGGATAATTTTTCTTGCCTAATATCTAGGGCAAGTAATTCCAGTACTATGTTGAATAAGAGTGGTGAGAGGGAAGCCTTGTCTTGTACCACATTTTAGGACAGGGATCTTCAAACTACAGCCCATGGGCCACATACTGTATTTGTTCCGTTTTTGTTTCTTCACTTCAAAATAAGATATATGCAGTGTGCAAAGGAATTTGTTCGTAGTTTTTGTTTTTACTATAGTCTGGCCTCCTACGATCTGAGGGACAGTGAACCGGTCCCCTGTTTAAAAAGTTTGAGGACCCCTATTGTAGGGGAAAGGTTTTTTTAAATCTCCATTTATAATAATATTTGCCATTGGCTTGTGGTAGATGACCTTGACTATATTGAGAAATATATCTTGCTGAGAGTTTATTTTTTTTATCAAAAATGAGTGTTGGATCTTATTGAATGCTTTCTCTACATCTATTGATATGACATAATTTTTGTTGGTATGGTATATTATGTTGATTGATTTACAGATGTTATACCATCCTTGCATTCCTGGGATGAAACCTACTTGGTCATGGTGAATGACCTTCTTGATGATGCATTGAATTCTGTTTGCCAGGATTTTGTTCAGGATCTTTGCATCTGTGTTCATCAAGGATATTGGTCTCTAATTTTCTTTTTTGACAGCATCTCTGTCAGGTTTTGGTATTAAGGTGTTGTTAACTTCATAAAACTATTTGTAAGTGTTCCTGTTTCTTCAATTTTATGAAAGAGCTTGAAAAGGATTGGTAGAAGTTCCTCTTGAAAAGTTTGAAAGAATTCACTAGTGAACCCTTCTGGGCCTGGGTTTTTGTTTTGGGGAAGATTTTATGATCACCATTTTAATTTCTTGAATAGTGATGGAGCTGTTTATTTAACAGTGGAAGGTTATAGGAGTCCAAGAATTTATCCATTTCTGCCAGGTTCTCATGCTTAGTGGCATAGAGTTTTTCAAAGTAGTCTTTGAATCACTGCAGTATCTGTAGTTATCTCCTTTTCATTTCTAATCCAGTTTATCAAGTTTCTCTTTCTCTTGATCTCTTTGTGAATTTTGTTTATTTTTTTTCAAAAAGCCAACTTTTGCTTTTGTTGATCTTTCAGATCTTTCAGAACTTGTTGATCTTTCAGTCTGTACTTCCACTTAATTGATTTCTGCTGTAAGGTTTGTTATATTTCCTTCTGCCTGCCTATTTTTGGTTCCATTTGTTGATCATTTTTTAGTTTTGTAAGTTGTGTCATTAAGCTATTCATGTAGGCCCATTCTTCCTTCTTGATGTGTGCTTGAAAAGCTATAAATTTTCCCCTCAGTACCATTTTTGCTGTGTCCCATAAATTCTGATAATTTGTGTTTTTATTGTCATTTGTTTCCAAGAATTTTTTGATTTCCTCTTTGATTTCATCTCTAACTCACTGGTTGTTCAGTATTAAGCTGTTTAATTTCCAGGTATTAAAGTTTTTTTTCTGTGTCCCTTTGTTTTTCACATCTAATTTTAGTGCCTTATGATCAGCAAAGGTAATTTGCATGATTTCTATTCTCTTGATTTTATGGAGATATGTTTTATGAGCCAGCATGTGGTCTATCCTGGAGAATGATCTATGTGCATTGGAGAAAATGTGTATCCAGGTTTCTGGGGATGCAGTGCCCTAAATATCTAATAGCCCACTTCTCTTTTAGTTCCATTTCTCTTTTCAGAGCTAGTATATTTTTGTTGGGTTTCAGTATGGTTGACATATCAAGGAGTGACAGGGCAGTGTTGAAGTCTCCCACAATTATTGTTGTTATTGATATATTTTTTCCGATTTGTCAACAATTGTATTAAAAACTTTGCTGGTCCCTCATTGGGTATGCATATGTTTAGTAGAGTGATTTTTTTAGCAGAGTGATCTTTTTGTTGTTGTTTTATTTTTATTTTTGCCATACCCAGTGATGCTCAGGGGTTACTCCTGGCTATTTGCTCAGAAATTACTCCTGGCTTGGTGGGCCCATATGGGATGCTGGGGGATCAAACCATGGTCCGTCCTAGTCTAGTGCTTGCAAGGCACTTGCCTTGCCTCTAGTGCCACCACTTCACTTGCAAGGCAGACGCCACCATTCCAGACCTATTGTAGAGTGATTTCTTTCTGTTGTACATATTCCTTGATTAGTACAAAATGTCCATCTGTCCCTTACAACTTTTCTGAGTGTAAAGTTTGTGTCATCTGATATTAGTATTGTCACTCCAGCTTTTTTAAGGGTGTTGTTTTCTGGATGATTTAACTCCAGCCTTTGATTTTGAGTTTATGTTTGTTCTAACTATTCAGGTCTGTTTCTTGTAGGCAGCAGAAGACTGAATTCAGTTTTTTGATCCATTTAGCCACTCTGTGTCTCTTTACTGGTGCATTTAGTCCATTGAGAGATAATTGTCATGGGATTTAGTGTCATCTTTGTATAGAAGTTTGGTGTGTCTGTCTTGTCTTAAAGTAGAAAATACATAAATAGGAATATAGTGATCATGTCGATGACTTGAATGCTGTGGAGCATGTTTGGCAGAGAAAAATAGCATCTCAATGATTCTATTATTGTTACACATTTTCAGAGTCAGTTCATATCTACAGCCAAGTGCCTCATCTGTCACAGAAAGTCTCAGACATTTGAGACTTTCATGCATCTATTTTTGCTATTAGCATCCAATATTAAATGTACATTCCAGAAATGCCTCAAGTTATTTTCTAAAAGCTAAAACATGATAGATAACAGGTTTTATTGTGGTCACTGCATTGCACAGTGGGAGTCTTAAAAAAGATAGAAAATTTAAAACTACTTCCTTTTATTTTAATCCACCTAAAACTCCTTTTCTACTAGAACAGGTGGAAGCAAAAATTACCAACTTTTTGGACTTCCCTTAGAAAGCCTTGACTTGTCACATTATATGTTAATTCTAAGAACAAGTCGAAATATGCAACTTATTTTATGTTTTGATTCATTATGTTGAAATAGAAAAAGGTCACTACATGGCCTTCTTATGTAGACAAGACAGTTTATGTTCAATGACCATGCGGTTTTAAATATCCCCAACCCCTCTGTGAAATCTTCAGCAGCTTATACTTTTCATATTTCAATGAAACCTACAGCAATGGATATGTATGCATACATTAAAGCAGATGATCAGCTAATTGGCGTTCATATGTTTCTATAATAATGTTTTTTTTTTTGTTTTTTTGGGTCACACCCCGCAGTGCTCAGGGGTTATTCCTGGCTCCATGCTCAGAAATTGCTCCTGGCAAGCACGGGGGACCATATGGGATGCCGGGATTCGAACTGATGACCTTCTGCATGAAAGGCAAAAGTCTTACCTCCATGCTATCTCTCTGGCCTCTCTATAATAATGTTTTAATGCTTTTGCCAAACAAAAATCTCTGGAGAAGAGGTTTGGATACAATTGGCACCATTACAGTGCTTAATGTTTTAGTAACTTAATTTCAAACTATTTTGTCTTCAACAACATTCTAATGGTTTTGTTCACAGAAGTCTATGGAGAAAGCAATTGGATGCCCCAGGTACTCATTACAGTGCTCTATACCCTAACCTCTCGTTACAGTAATCATTGTAAGAATGTTCTAGCAGAGCCCGGGAGATAGCATGGAGGTAAGGCGTTTGCCTTTCATGCAAAAGGTCATCAGTTCGAATCCCGGTGCCCCATATGGTCCCCCGTGCCTGCCAGGAGCGATTTCTGAGCATGGAGTCAGGAGTAACCCCTGAGCACTGCTGGGTGTGACCCCCGTTCTAGCAATCCATCTTCAACTTAAATATATGTGATAAAATATAAAATATTTTGTTCAAAGAAGTCTATCGGATAGGAACTGAGTAATTTGAACTTGCACTGCAGTTTTTAGTACACCTAGCTCTTATTAAAGTGCTCATTATAACAATGTTTTGACAAATTATGTTCAATATGATTGTCTGCAAAAATGTTCAAATAATTTTGTTCACAGAAATCAAAGGATTTCTTTCCCCATTTCTTTCCCCGTTTCTATTGTGAAGTAACTTGGATGCTTTAGACTCATTTCAATGCTCATTATGAGAATGCTTTGGCAACTTATTTTTTAAGCATGTCTGAGATTATATACTAATGTTTTTGTTCACAGAATCCTATGGGAAAGTAACATGGATGCTCTAGACTCAATGTGATGCTCAGTGCTCTAGATTCCTTTTCAGTGCTCCACCTGAGATTATTTAGCAACTGATGGCAAAGGCCTTTTTGATATGCTTAATACAGGATTTGAAAAGCTGATTGGTTTGATATTGATGTACACACAATCTATCCTATGATGCTTTTACGCCAAGTCTAACCTTACTAGCAGTGATTCCTAGGAATTAGAAAATGTCCTCTCCACCTTACCTGCCAGCTTTATATTTAAGAAGCACTTTGGCCCATTCTTGTTTGCCACTCAAGATGTGTTAATTTTAAAACTATAACATATTGATCGATTTACATTGGATTGTGTGCATGTGTGTCTGTGGTGGCCACATTTATGTTAGCCTTTGTCTGTTATGTACATAATGTTCATCTGTGTTTCACATAGTTCTGCTTTCCCTCTCCCCTGCATGCTACTCTGTCAAACCTTTTTTATTATATCTTTATGCTCATTTATTCTGGATTTGTTGACTTCTTCCCCTTACCTCTACAGATCTAGACCCCTTATGACCTGGAGCACTATAATCCCCTCAGTCTTTCCACTTTTCATCACTGTGGACTGCTGCCTGTCACCAGAACCTCGTGACCATAATTGGCTTTTTGAGTGAGCCTTGGCTCAAGAACCTATCTCCAGCCCTTGACTCCAGCCAGCATATACAAAACATTCCCACCACCTACCCTGACTACCATCAACCAACAGATCACCCAGTTGTTGCAGTAGTAATCCAAATAATACCCATCTCAGATTTATTCAAAAGGCAATAGGGTGATATGCATATTTCTTTATGAGTATTTCTTTATTGGAACAAATTATTGCTCCTTTGGACTTGTTCAGTAGAAAATATTAGGGATGTGAGTATTTTGATTTATGTATTTCCTGGGGAACAGTGTTGTCACTAGACTTATGTATTAGGAATTATGAGCATGACATTGATTGAAAGATAAACACCACAATTGAGTCATAGTCCCCTGATGCCTCCAGAATACTTTGTGGCATTATCATTTTCCTTTTTGTATAGGCTCAGTAAAATGGGGAAATATATAAGAAAATGTTCTATTAAGGATAAGGAACTACAAAACAAAACATATATGTTGCTTTGTTGATATGTTCCTATCCATTAGGGATAGGAACTCCAAAATATATAAAAGGTGGGCCTTTTACCCGGAACATTTGTCATATTGATTTGACTTAAGCTTAGGTTGCTTGAAGATTGGCCATACACCCCTGAACTTTGGGTCCCATCAAAACTGGGGTGGGCTTCTGTATAACTCCAGAAATAACTTGAAACTGGGACAGGCTTCTGTACCACCTGGCCAAACTTGCAATCAGAGTGGGCTTTCGTGCCACTCTAGCAATGATATGAACTGGGGCAGGGTTTGTGCTACCCTGATTCATAGAACTAGGATATACTTTGTGTCATCCTGATGATGACACAGAACCAGGACATGTTTCATGACACCCTGACAACAGAGGGCCTGTGAAAAATACAAAAACTTTAATTACAAAGTCTGATTACAACAACCAACATGGGAAGAATTTTTCCTGGGACCTAGAAGAAAGACTCTAAGGGGTTAGGTAAACTTAGACTGTCTGAAGTCTGCAGTCAGGAATGCAGATGTTTGTTGAGAAATGAAACCCTGCTCTTAGACTAAAGTTATTTTCTCTTTTATTTTCACAACTTTTACAGTGCCTGTGAAAAATATAGCTACATTTTAGCTCCTTTATGGGTTCCTGCCTTTTGTTGAGAACATTACAACAAAAATTATTCTAGTCTATCTCATTTCTACATTTATTAAGCACACAATGGGGAGTTGTTAGTTTAACCAGTTTTCACCCTAAACAAAGATGGCTTTGTCCTTACTTGTCAAAAACTCACCTGGGTGGGAAGTAAATCTGGATAGGTTCTTTTCTCCAATTATTTTCCCCAAAGACTGCTCCCAGCAGGCTTTTCTCACTCTTCACATCATGGAAAGGTGATTTTTTAAAAATTGAAACCAATATGAATTACAAATCTTTCACAGTTATATTTAAGGTACATAGTGACAATGAATTAGGGCAATTTCCACCACAAGTGTTGACCTCCCTTCGCTCCTGTTCACTGCATGCTTCCTCTATTTCCACCCTTAACCCCCCCTCCAGACTACTAGTGTGTGTAGCTTGTTGTAGTTTGGGTCTCTTATACTATTGTTGTTGACTTTGGGTTGGGTATTTAGAACTGATAATATTTTGTTTCCACTCAATGTTCATGACAGTGCTTGCCCCTGGGACCATCCACTTTTCTCAATTTATGAGGCAGAACAAGCTGATTCATGTTCTATGGATCTGTTGAAAAAACACAAAAAAGGTGGGGATGAGCCCCTGTGGAGAAGCTATGAATTTAAATTTAAATAAATAAAGAAAAAGTAAAAGACAAACAAAACCACACCAAATTTAAAAAAGAGAAAAAATAGGAGAAGGGGCCAGTATATAATTTTTTGCATAGGCACAGTAATTGGGGGAATTAGAAATGAAATTTCCTTGACCTAAGAAATGCAGGGTTTCTTCATCCTTGAAGCATCCTGTATTGAGATCAGCTGTGGGCTGTGGCCTTGCTCATTGATAAACCCCAATATTGGCTTTTTTATGGTGCCAGAAAATATTCTGCTCAGCTGTAGTTGTCAAAGTCAGTCTTTTGTAATTAGAGATCTTAGTTTTTGCACAGGTCCTTGGATGAAGTCTAGGACAGAGTCTTTCTTTATGGTTCCAGAAGTTCTGCTCAGTCATGGTTGTTGCAATAAGTCTTCTATAATTAGTGATCTTGGGTTTTGCATAGGTCAAAGGGTGAAGTGTATTCAGATGTCATCTCACTGTTAGCTGGTCGGGAAATCTGCCCTTAGATCAAGTTGTTGCTCTTTCCTCGTGGTCAGGGTGTCATGTGCACTTAGCCTGGTACAAGTTGGTGCCAGAGTGCCACCTACAAGAAACACACATGAATAGTCAGAACAAACGTAGACTCAAAATCAAAGGCTGAAGGAAAATCATCCAAGCAAAGAAACCATTAAAAAGCTGGGGTGGCCATATAAATATCTGATGCCACCAACCTTAGACTCAGAAAGTTGTAAGGAACAAATCAAAAGATATATGCAACAGGAAGAAATCACACAACTAAACATATATGCACCCAATAAGAGACCAACAAATTATCTAATATAATTATTGACATATTTGAATGAAGACATCAATAATAACACAATAATTGTGGGAGACCTCAGCATGGCCCCGTCAACACTTGATAGGTCAAAGAGACTGAAATCTCTATCTTCCATTTCTCTTTTCAGGGCTAGTATATTTTTGTTGGGTTTCATACATATGACAATCCATCCCCAGAAACCTGTATCTACATTCTTCTCCAATGTACATGGGACATTCTCCAGGATAGACCACATGCTGGCACATAAAAACATACCTCCATAAAATCAAAATCAAGAGGATTGAAATTTTGCAGATTAACTTCGCTGACCACAAGGCTCTGAAATTAGATGTGAACTACAACAGGACACGAAAGAAGGACTGTAACAACTGGAAAATTAAACAGCCTGCTACTGAACAACCAGTGGGTCTGAGATGAAATTAAACCAGAAATCAAAACTTTCCTGGAAACAAATGACAATGAAGACACAAACTATCAGAATCTATGGAACACAACATAAGCAATACTGAGAGAAAAATTTATAGCTTTGCAAGCACACATCAGGAAGGAAGAAGGAGCATACATGAACAGCTTAATGACACAGCTTATAAAATTAGAAAATGATCAACCAAAGAAACCAAAAATAGGGAGACAGAAGGAAATAACAAAGCTGAGAGCAGAAATCAATGAAGTGGAAATCCAAAAAAACAATTCAAAAGATCAACAAAAGTAGAAGTTGGTTTTTTGAAAAAATAAACAAGATTGATAGACCACTGACAAAACTCACAAAGAAAGAGACAGAGAGAAAATTGATAACCCATATTAGAAATGAAAAGGGGAAGATGTATTGTTGGATTCAGTTTACTAAGATTTTGTTGAGAATTTTTGCATTCATTTTCATAAGTGAGATTGGTCTGCAATTTTCTTTCTTGGTGGCATCCTTGCCAGCTTGACTAATGAGCATGATATTAACCTCATAAAAGGACTTAGGGAGGATTACTGTCTTTGAAATGTTTTTGAAGAGCCTAAGAATCAGTAGTGTAATTCTTCTCTGAATGTTTGATAGAATTCACATATGAATCTCTCTCATGCTGTACTTTTATTCATGGGGAGTTTCTTAATTACTACTTCAATTTCCTCAGCTTTAATTGGCCTGTTTAGGCTTTCTATTACCTCCTTCTTAAGTCTCAGCAGATGATGCTTTTCCAGGAGTCTGTCAATATCTTCTGGATTCTCTAATTGATTGAGTACAGTTGCTCAAATTAAGCCCTCATGATGTCTTGGATTTCTTGAGGTTCTGTTGTAATCTCTCCCTTTTCATTTGTGATCTGATTTATTTAGGCGTATTCCTTTCTTTTTCTTTGTGAGTCTTGCCAATGGTTTTTATATCCTTTTTTCTATTCTTTTGAAGAAGCAGCTCCTGGTCTCATTAATTCTTTGTATTGTTTTCTTTGTTTCTATATTGTTTATTTCTGCTTTGGTTTCTACTATTTCTGGTCTTCAACCTGTGTTTGGGTTTATTTGCTGCTCTTTTTCCAGATCATTTAAGCTGTTGATTTTTGTCATTTTCCTCTTTTCTTAATGTAGGCCTATATTACTATGAGTTTCCCTAATTATTGCTTTTGTTGTGTTCCATAGATTTTGGCATTTTCCTCATTGTTTCCTCAATGTTTCTTCATTGTCATTTATCTCAGGAATCTTTTATTTTTCCTGGTTACATCTTTGATCCTGCTTTTGTTAAGCAGCATGTTGTTTAATCTCCAAGTTTTGGGTTTCTCTCCACAACTTCTTTTTACAGACACTCTGATCTCTGTTGCATAGTGATTTGATACAGTGTTTCTTATAATTCTTATATTTGTGACTTTATGCGAACTAGATTTATATCCTAAGGCATGGCTTATTCTTGAGAAGGTTCCATGTGCACTTGAGAAGAATATGTATTCTGCTTTCTGAGGATGGATGTCCCTGTACAGGTCTTTTAGTCCTAGTTCTTCTAGTCTCTCATTTAGGTCTCTAATTTCTGTGCTAGTTTTCTGCTTAGTGGATCTGTCTAGTAGTAATAATGGTATGATAAAGTCACCTACTATCACATTTTTGTCCATGAGTTTCTCTAGGTTTGTGAGCAAGCACCTCACATATTTGCTGGCTCTACATTTGGTGCATAAATGTTGATTGGAGTCAGTACTTCTTGGTCTAGTGTTCCCCTGAATAGTAAATAGTGATCTTCCTTGACTCTGAGTACTTTCTTAAGGCTGAATGAAATTTGGTCTGATATAATTATGGCTCTCCTAGCCTTTGTTTGTTTTCCAGTGGTTTGAATAATTTATTTCCATCTTTATATTCTAAGCATGTGTCTAGACTGATCTTTTTAGTATGTTTCCTTAAGGCAGTAGATATCCGGTTTTTGTTTTCTGATTCAATCCTCTACTATGTGTCCTTTTATGTAGAGTTCAGTCCGTTGACATTGAGGGAGATTATTGACAGAGGATTGTTGTGCTGTTATATTGTGTATTGTTGTTGTTATTACAATTGAGTATTTGCTTGTGTAGGTTGTCTTTAAGTAGATAATTTAGAGTTGGTTTGGTTAGCATAAATATTGCAAGTTCTCTTTTTTCTGAGATGGCTTTTAGTCCTCCCTCCCATATAATGAGAGTTTAGCCAAGTATTGGACTCTAGGTTGGAAGTTTCTTTCGTTCAGTAGTTTAAATATTTCACGCCACTCTCTTCTTGCCTGAATTGTTTCGAATGGGAGGTATGGTTTGACTCTTATATTCCTTCCTTTGTACTTGAGTTTTTCCCCATTAGTGAATTAAAGAGTTCATTTCTCTCTTTGTTTTTGCCATTTGGATTATTGTATGTCTTGGTTTGGGTCTATTAGGGCCTATTTTATTTGGAACTCTCTTTTCCTCTTGTATTTGTACAGGTTCCTCTTTCCAGACGGTGGGAAAATTCTTTGCTATTATTTCCCTCATTACTTGTTCTTCCCCTTTCCCATTTTTCCTCTCCTTTTTGTATTCCTATAGGTTATAGATTATTTCTTTTGTTTTTGTTCATTAAGAACCTTACATTTTCTTCCAATGTTTTGTCTCTCATTTCTTTGTTGACTTCTTTATTGTTGCTAGCTTGTATTTTTGTCCCAATGTTCATCCAGGTGATTCTGTATGTGTATAATTCTGCTACTGTGGCTTGCTAGTGTTTTATTAGTTCCCTCGGTTCCATTTGTATAGATTCTCTTGTTTTATGATAAAGTTCTTCTTTGAGTTGAATAAATTCTTCTATGAATTTCTTAATTTCTTTAGTTAGTGATTCTTTCAATTCCATTGCTGGGCACTAAATGCTGAATTTAGGTTCTCATCTATGAAGTTCATACATTTCAGGGAACTTGGGATATCTATTAAGATTTCTCTCCATATCCCCATCTGCTATTGTCCTTAGTTTCCCCATTATTTTTTGCACAGAGTGGTTTGGGATGCTGGAATTTCAATGTGTTTTTAGGTGGTCTGTTTGTGTAGGAGATGGTTGGAGATCTATTTTAGGGTTTATTTATTCAAGGTCTGTTTGATTGTGTAGGAGATGGTTGGGGACCTATTTTAGGGTTTATTTATTCAAGGTGCGTGAGTTTACCTAAGTATGGTGAGGTGTTAGAGTCTAGTTTGTTAGATTTGGGGGCTATATGTTTTCAAATGGAGAGTTTTTTCAAACTCTGCCTAGGACTGTCTGTATATTCTTATGTGTTAGTGGAATTTGTGGGGCAGCGAGATTATGACCAGAGTTGTGTATGTACAGCCCAGCAGTGACTGAGCAACAGTGATGACATTGTTTGTCCATGGTCCTGGGTCAGAATCCTCACATTTTTCTCCTGGGCAAAGTCAGATCCCTCCCATCTGTCCCCCTTTTCCCCACCCTTACTGGCGAAGGCAGACCAATAGAGACTTATGCACAGTGATGGAGTCGCTTGTGCATGGTCCTAAGTCAAATTCCTCCCATGTGTTCACTGGGCGAGGTTGAATCCATTCAGTATGCCCTCTGTTTCCCTGCCTTTATTAGCCATGATGGACCTGCAGTGACTAGGACGCAGTAGTGGCATCACTTGTACATGGTTCTAGGTCAGACCCCTCCCATTTGTCCCCAGTTTCTTCACCCTTACTGGTGATGGTGGACCCGCAGCAACTGGGGCACAGTAATGGCATTGCTTGCATGTGGTCCTAGGTTCCAAAATCAGATAACATTTTTAAAGACTCAGAGGTCAATTACATTGTTTGTGTGGAGCCATAGAAGAAGAGTATAGTCAAAATCATACTAAAAAATCCCCAAGAAATTGGGAGACAACTCATTACTTAACTTTTGGATTTGTCCCTTTGGACGTAGCCTACTTTTCTGCTCTGTCAATAATAGTTTCCTGGCTGCATAACCTTTAGTTTAGTTCCTTTAGGTAAGGTGTGACCATTTGCGCCACCAGCCACTGTGTCCCAGTTGCCAGAAACGTAGGTTTTGTATCTTTGAGCAAGGCGAATTAAGAAGATCTGCAAAACAAGATCTTTGTGATAGAAGCTTATGTTTAATACCATTAGGTGGAGAGCACTCATCTGTGCCACAAGCCTTGGGCTCAGGCCACAGAAGCTTAGGATTTGTCCCTCTGGAAATTGCACTCACTGCTCTGTCAGTCATGAAGTCATGACTACAGAATATTAGATTTTGTACCTTTGAATCTTAGGTTTTGTACTTACCTGCTCTGCTACTATAGGTTCCCAACTGCAGAGGTTTAGGTTACATCTTTTTTGATGGGACACACTATATGCATGATCAGCCAAATGATCCCAACTGTAGAATCTTAGGTTTCATCCCTTTAGTTGGGGTTCACTTACATGTGCCACCAGTCATGGGGTTCCAGATTCAGAATTTGGGGTTTGTATCCTTTGTTGGAGCTTGTCCATCTATGATGCCAACTGCAGGAGCAAATGCTTAGGTTGTGTTCATTTGAGCGGGGCACAATTACCTGCATCACCAACCATGGGGTCGGTCCATCCACAGAAGCTTAGGTGTTTTTC
>PVKC010030981.1:0-14632 GCA_004027635.1 Crocidura indochinensis
AAAAAAACAACAATCCTGAGTTTAAAAAAATGCTTTTCCTTAAATGGTAAAATCCATTAGAATGAATGAGAAGGCACTTATGATCAATGAATACCTTTTATGGGGCAGATGCATTGTCAAAATAGTTCTCTAAAAAGAATTTAAAGTTAGATAATATTTCTCCCATGTATAAATAAAGGAATTTAGGTGCAAGAGATTTCAGTTACATGACCAAGATCAAACTGTTGTAAACTCTACCAGTGTGACTCCATAGCTAAAACTCTTTGTATGATAAAGGGCCCATTTAGGTCAGGGTCCTGCTGCATGTCAGGTTGTTGGGTTAGAGGCTTAGCTACTCCTGAAAAATTTAGACTTAGATGCTAGAAAATCATTTTGATTATCATATGGTGAAGGAATGGGTAAAATAATTATAACTTTTATTATTATTTCCATTATAACTATTAAAGTTTGTTGGAAATAGTTCTTTCCAAAATGGTCTGTAGTATTAGTATGTTTGGAAAAAGTATAGTGCTTTCATTATGACTATTAATTATCATGTGGCACTGTCATATTATTTTCTACAGGGATATTTTATTTTATCCTTAAGATCTATGAAGTAGGTCTTATCATTTAAATTTAAATATCTCCCCAGACATACAATCAACTAATCTTTGATAAAGGGTCAAGGAATGCAAAATTGAGCAAGGAAAGCCCTTAAACAAGTGGTACTGGGACAACTGTACATGTACATTTTACAGCTACATGTAAAAAAAGCAAGATCAGACTTAAAAGGTCAAATCCAAATAGATTAAAGATCTTGATATCAGACCAGGAACCATAAGGTATATAGAAGAACACATAGGTGACACTTTCTGACATTGAAACGAAAGGCATCTTCAAGGAGAAAACAGCACTGTCCAAACAAGTGGAAGTGGAGATGAACAGATGGGATGATATTAAGCTGAGAAGCTTCTGCACCTCAAAGGAAATAGTGCCTAGGATACAAAGGCCACCCACGGAATGAGAGAAACTATTCATCCAATACCTATCAGATATGGGACTAATATCTAAGATAATATATAAGGTACAGACAAAACTTAACAAGAAAAAAATCTAACCTCATCAAAAAAAATGGCAAGAAGAAATAAACAGACAATTCCTCAAAGAAAAAATACAAATCGCTAATCATCAGGGAGATGCAAATCAAAAACACAATGAGGTATCATCTCATGCCACAGTGACTGACACACATCACAAAGAATAAGAACAATCAGTGCTGGCAGGGATGTGGGGAGAAAGGAACTCTCAGTCACTGCTGGTGGGGAATTCAGCCTTTATGGAAAACAATATGGCGATCCCTCAAAAAACTGGAAATTGAGCTCCAATTTGATCCAGCTATATCACTCCAAGAGATATACCCTAGGAACACAATAACACAACACAAAAAGACCTTCATTCACCTATATTCATCGCAGCTCTATTTGCAATAGCCAGAATCAGGAAACAACCCAGATGCCTAACAACATTTTGGAAGTGTGTTTTTCAAATATAAATTTTAAAACTTATATTATTTAATATATCTTTAATGTATTAAAATAATATATAATATATAATAATATAATATAATATACGATCTATTATATAATATGATTAATTACTATATTCTTTAATGTATTTGAAAACAACTGGAAGATACAAAAATTTGTTTCAGAAAAAAATCTAAAATTAAATGTTGAATTATTTTCTTCCTCTTTTTATATCCTCCATTAAAATTGATTATTATTAATTTTTACTATTATGGAAGAGGTGCTATTAAACACCTTGATAAGTGTTTAGAATTTGTTACATGTCTCGTCAAGCTTCCAGTGTCATCCAATCATCAAAAAAATCCCTTTACCAATTCATCCCATTCAACACTCTTTCTGTTTGGTTACCACCATAGATTTAATCCAAATTTAGGACTTAGTTTAATTGTTAGTTAATTTGCTTTGGCTATATCCTACATATGAGTGTCTTTATTATAGTTACCTATATATTATGATGAACTTGTTAAAAGCTGCATTCTTTTAAAAATTTCATTTGCAATGAAAAGGGTGAATTTTGATCATTTGGCTTTGGGTTAGGGTAATAAAAATAAATATCCCATAGGCACACCCCCAAAATAGCACTCTACCAATGGCCGAGCTTTACTACCTCTTTTTCACTAACCTCCAAATCCTCCAGGTATGACAGTTCTATAATTGATATCTTTGGGATTCTTTGGAGCCAGGGCAGGCTACCTCTCCTTTCCCTTCCAGAGGTCCCAGATGTCATGTCTACCATTTAATGATGCCATGTCTACCATTTAATGATGCCGTCAAATGAGCTTATTGGCCCAGCTCCATGAATTCTCAAAGTCCATGTGACTGTGAAACTTCCATAATTTTAATCCTGACATCCTGGTAGGTATATAGCAAACAGGATATGAAACTATTATAAAAAACACATAATCTCAGCAAACAAAAGCAGTGACAGAATTCTCAGCTAGCAATAAACATCTTAGCAAATCTTCAGACAATATATCATTGCAAGATATCTCATTGCAAGATACAAAAATCTTCACAAATTATCTCTTAACTAAGTTCTTTTATAATTCTATTACCATTTAGTTGTAACAAGCAATATTAAATACATTGTTCATACCTACTATGGGGCAGATTTGGGTGACATTGGGATACTAGGTACAATGATGGAGGGAATGTTATACTGGTGGTAGGATTGGTGTTGGAACATTGAATGTCAGAAATAACTTCGGGGACCGCGTGGTGGCTCCTGGAGGTAAGGTGCCTGCGCTAACCTAGGACGGACAGAGGTTCGACCCCCCCCGTTCCCCATATGGTCCCCCATGCCTGCCAGGAGCGACTTCTGAGCGAATAGCCAGGAGTAATCTCTGAGCGTCACCGGTGTGGCCCAAAAACAAAACAAAACAAAACAAACAAACAAAATTAAAAAAAGAAGAAATAACTGTAATATGGACAACTTTGTAAACCACAGTGCTTAAAATAATTTTATTTTATTTATTTAGGTTTTTTTTTTTTTTTTTGGTCATACCCAGCAGTGCTCAGAGATTACTCCAGGCTCTTTGCTCAGAAATTGCTCCTGGCAGGGTCGGGAGTACCATATGGGATGCAGGGATTCCAATTTCCCTCCGTCATGGATTGGCTGCACGCAAGGCAAATGACCTATCGCTGTGCTATCTCTCCACACCCCCTAAATAATTTAATTTTAAGAAGAAACATATCTTTAAAAAGACTCAATTGAAAAACAGCCCTGTGTTAAT
This sequence comes from Crocidura indochinensis, assembly GCA_004027635.1. NCBI lineage: Eukaryota > Metazoa > Chordata > Mammalia > Eulipotyphla > Soricidae > Crocidura > Crocidura indochinensis. Next base: position 3,299 of record PVKC010030981.1, read on the forward strand.
TTTCCTTTTAAACAATAAGCCTAAATATTCTTAACTCCTGTTTCCCCAACCATAGTCCAATACATGATCTTATAGTAACCCTTACTCAAGTCTCAGCATACATTTAATAATTAGCATCTATTAACTATCATCTTATTTGACTCTAATTTTCAGCAAACCTGTCCCCTAACTCTAATAGCAACCTGGCCCTAATCCTAACCCAATCACATCCTTATAGTGTCCCTTAATCACATTTCAACCTAAATTTACTTTCATTGAATTATCTTTTCCTCCACTGAGAATAAAAATAATTGTAAATTTATAGTCTATGCTTTTACTCTGTTGAGGTATGTTCACTGTATCACCATTTTATTAAATTTATGGTTAACAAAGGAGGGGAGGTATGGGATGCATGCTGGGAACAGGGGTGGAGGGAGGACAACACTGGTGGTAGGATGCTTTGGATTCATTGTCACTATGTACCTTAAACTTTACTGTGAAAGACTGGTAATTCACTTTGATCACAAATTTAGCTTTCATTGAACAATTGCCCTATATTGAACTTTCATTTTTATGTTTTAGTGTCACCCATATTGTTGCTTAACCATAACTGCACCCTAATACTAGCTGAAGCGTGGTTAAGAATTATGAGATGAACTATGAATTTCGGTTGGATAAGGGCTTGCAGAGAGGTTAGGTAATATCTTTGGCTAGGTTTAATGTTGAAATAGAGATTTAAATATTGTGTGATTTTTCAACTGATGCTAATAAGTAAATTAGGCCAAGGCTAGGTTAAGGGTGTGAATTGGATTAACATTAAGCTTTCCCCTTTTCAGTGGTATTTGTAGACTATACAGTATTTGAACCTCAGCCTCCTTTCTTTAATGGCAAAGCATAAGCTGTGTTCAGTGAAATTTGTTTTATTTCTCCAGCTGGTGACATGTTTTTGTACATTGATTTTATAATTAGCCACTTCGGTATATTCAATAGTCTCTAATAGCTTTTTAATGGAGTTTTCAGGGCTTCCTACTTATCATACCATCTGCAAATAACTAGACTTTCACATTCCAGTTCTGAATTCACTTTATTTCTTTTTTCTAATATAATTGTTCTAAGACCTTTAAGGTTAAGTTAAATAAAAGTTGGTCTAGTAGACAACATTGTCTGGCTCCTTTATAAAGAAAAAAAACTTTTCCTCCATTGAGAATAAAAATAATTGTAAATTTATAGTCTATGGTTTTGCTCTGTTGAGGTATGTTCACTGTATCACCATTTTATTAAATTTATGGTTAACAAAGGAGGGGAGGTATGGGATGCATGCTGGGAACAGGGGTGGAGGGAGGACAACACTGATGGTAGGATGCCTCGGATTCATTGTCACTATGTACCTTAAACTTTACTGTGAAAGACTGGTAATTCACTTTGATCACAATAAAATTTATTTTAAAAAATAAAATAAATAAATACTTAATTTTATTAAATACTTTCTAAGAATCTATTTTAAAATATTTTTATAAAATGTATGTTTAAGGACTGCTTCACATATGTTGAACTATTCTTTTATTTATCATTGAATCTACTTGAGATATGTAGTTACAAAACTATTGATGACTGCTTCAGTCATACAATGTTGGAACACTTACCCTTGACAGTACATACTACCACTAATGACCTGTTTTTCTCCAGTTCACTCAACCCCCAGACTGCATAAATGGCAGATCTATAGATCTATCCTCTCTCTCTCTCTCTCTCTCTCTCTCTCTCTCTCTCTCCTCTTTACTCATAGCCACTGTGGTTTGCAGTATCATGACTGAAAGGACATAATGCATATCACTTTAATTCTTTTATTGAACCATTCTTGTGTGTCTGGAACTTACACCACTTGGTCATGATGTATGAAACTTTTGATGAATTGAAAAATATACTAATATTATGTTGATAAGTTTTGTACTTATAATTATTGTATAAATTGGTCTGTAGTTTTCATTTCTTAGTAATGTCTTTGGTTTTGGAATTAAGATAATGTAGATGTGAAATTGTATTTGAACATATTCTTTCTCCCTTTCTCTCTTTTTTCTTTCTTTCTTTCTCTCTTTTTTCCTTTCTTTTCTCCTTTGTTTCTTCTTTCTTTCTTTCTTTCTTCTTTCTCTTTCTTTCTTTCTTTCTTTCTTTCTTTCTTTCTTTCTTTCTTTCTTACTTTTTATGTCTTTCTCTTTTCTTCTCTTCTCTCTTTCCTCCTTTTTGTTTGGGGGCCACACCTACTGAATATCGTACTCTCTGTAATATCTGTATATTTCCTTTAGTTGTTTTGAATATTCTGAGGCAAATATCCTTTTCTGTTGTTTGGGGCCACATCTGGTTGTGCTCAGGACCTACTCCTGGATTTTCACTCTAGGGTCACTACTAGCAGGCTTAGAAGGGAACAGTCTTATAGGTGTGAGGAAGGTAATTTTGTATTGTATTTTTGTGTTCCTAGGGTATATCTCTAGGAGTGGTTAATATAATATATATGAATAGGTATATGTATAAATATAAAGAGAGAGAGAGAGCGAGAGAGAGAGAGACGGGGTATAAAGCTTGCTCCAGAGGCAGACAGGGGAAGGGTGGATGGGAAACTGAGACATTGGTGGCAAGATGGGTGAAAGGTGGTGTATATTGTAAAACTGAAACTCGATCATGAACAACTTTGCAACCACAGTGTTCAACTAAAAGGAAAATAAATCACTTGTTAAGTTGCTGAATCAGAAGTTTTGATTTGGATTTTTTTTCATTATTTTCTCAATTTCTCTGTGATCTTCTAATTCAGATTTTCTATATATTCTTGTTTTAATACTGGTAGGTTAAATTTATATAAAAACATCTCTCAGTGTAGTTATTTTGTAATTGCACTCACCACTCTTTTTGGTGAGCTTCATATCTTGAGCCGGTCCTTCCAGCCATCATCTCTGGGAATTACTTCAATGTCTTTTAGTTTTCTTAAAACTCATAAATGAGTGAGACTATTCTGTATCTTTCTCTCTCCCTCTGACTTACTTCACTCAGCATAATAGATTCCATGTATAGGAGAATTTCATGACTTATCTCTCCTGATAGCTGCATAATATTCCATTGTGTATATGTACCACAGTTTCTTTACTCATTGGCATCTTGGTTGTTTCCAGACTCTGGCTATTGTAAATAGTGCTGCAATGAATATAGGTGTAAGGAAGGCATATACCTGGGAGTGGTATAACTGGATTATATGAAAGAGTTCAATTTACAGTTTTTTGAGGAATCTTCATATTGTTTTTGATAAGGGCTGAACTAGATGGCATTCCCACCAGCAATGAATGAGAGTTCCTTTCTCCCTACATCACTGCCAGCACTGATTGAGAACTATCATAACAAAGTCAGTGAGTGAGGGGTGTTGAAAACTTGTCTCGAATACAGGTGGGGAGTTGGGGGGAGGAGGGAGATAGAGGGCAATGGTGATGGGAAGGTAGCACTCTTGAAAGGGGGGTGTTCTTTTTTTATGACTGAAACCCAAGTACAATCATGTTTGTAATCACAATGTTTAAACAGATATTATTAAAAAATAAAAATTGGCTTAAAATATAGCATGAAATACCTTCTAGATTATCAAATTTGCTGGTATTTAGTTTTTTTAGTAGCTCCTTATATTCCTTATATTTTTTATAAGATATGTTATTATTTTTTTCATGTTTATTAGTTTTTACTTTTCATTCTCAGTCAATATCAGGTAATTGATTTTACTTACCTTTTGTTCAAAGTGTTCATTTTATTGATCTGTTATATTTTGGTGTTTCCATTTAATTTATCTCTTGCTCATATCTAATATTTCCTTCCTACTACTTAAAATTTATTTATCATTTTCCAACTTAATTATAAGTTTAAACTGTTTATTGTGATTTTTCTTGTCTCTTTATATAGGTATGAGTTTCTTTTAGCCATTTTGTTGCATATCATATGTTCTGTTAACTTATATTTTTATTTGATTGCATTTTTAAAATATTTTTTGTAATCTTTGTTTTAGTTTCCTCATTAACCCAGTGGTTTCTGAGAAGTATAATGTTTGATCTCTATTACTTAAATGTTATTTGATTTTTCTTTTATGATTGAGTTTGAAATCATTTTGCTCATAAATACTTAATTTGAATTTAAACTTCATAAGCTTTTATGCATGTTTGGTAATTCTAGCATATGGCCTCTCCTTTAAAAATTCTATATTTTAGGGAATTTTTTTATAACCACCGAGTTTAACTAAAAGGAAAATAAGTCACTTGTAAAGTTGTCTGAAGCAGAAGTTTTGAATTTTTTTCATTATTTTCCCTATTTCTCTGTGATCGTCTAGTTCAGATTTTTTATATATTCTTGTTTCAGAACTGGTAGGTTAAACTTAAATAAAAATATCTCTAAGTTATTTCTCTAAGTGCACTCAGCACTTGTCGTTTTTTGTTCAGGGACCCCTCCCAGCAATTATTGGGTAACTGGGATAGAACTTAATTGTGAAGATCAAGGAAGCATTGCTACTAAGGCCCTGTCAAAAAGTAAATAAAAACACAGTTAATAGAGCCTAGGTCTCAGATGGAAGAAGATTTAAAGAGATTTCAGCTAGATAATTTCCAGTATGAGGCATTTCCTAAATTTTTCTTCCCTTCCAACTCTGGTTGGGTCCCAGAGAGATAGCACAAGAGGTAAGGCATTTATTTACCTTGCACAGAGGCAAGTTGATTTTGGTCCCTGGCATCCCATATGGTCCCCTGAGAGGGCTTGGGGCTTTTGTGATGGCTCCTGTTTTGTGTTCACCGAATTTATGGAGTGACCAAGGGGTCCCTGCCCACCACTTATCCCCACCCTCAACTCCTGAGCTAGGATCTGCAAGGATCATGTAGCAGTGTTAGGGCTGTTCTCACCTGGCCTTTATGTCCTAATCAGACTAGGGGCTTCTGTGATGATGGCTGGGAAGTGTAGAGTCAGAAGTCATTTTCTATTATTTTCAATACAATTAAATCAGGACATTGAGGGCAATAGGAAAGCTACCCTCATGTTCTTATTGTTTATTCACAATCGAACTATCATCCCATACACACAGGTTTCTTACTCTATCATCTAAAGTTAATCTCATTGAGGTGCTTTCCTGGTCATTTTTATCTGTAGGTCTGTCAATCAAAATGTTGTTCCTGGCCAGGATTGCTTGAAGAAGCAGATAAGCATGGTAAAATTTATTAACTACTGGGCCCGGAGAGACAGCACAGTGGCGTTTGCCTTGCAAGCAGCCGATCCAGGACCAACGGTGGTTGGTTCGATCCCAGTGTCCCATATGGTCCCCTGTGCCTGCCAGGAGCTATTTCTGAGCAGACAGTCAGGAGTATCCCCTGAGCACCGCCGGGTGTGACCCAAAAACCAAAAAACAAAAACAAAAACAAAACAAGATGTATTAACGACTACCACTCTCTTGGAAGACCTGGAAATCACTTGCTATTTTGTTTTTAATCTGAGGAAAAACCTTTCAGTGAAATGTTGTTGCATTGGCCACAGTTAAGCAAATTCTATTGATGATAATAATAATGTGTCTTTATCCCAATACTATCTTCTAGCCCCGAGGAAAGATCTTAAAGAGCAACAAAGATCAGGGTAGACAATTCCATAAAGTTTGAATACACATGTAAGATGGAGAATATCTGAATAAAAATATTGTCTTCTAGAGAGAGCCAATTGGAATCTGCTACTGTATTTCTTTATTACATAGTTCTAATTTTTTTTTTTTTTTTTTGGTTTTTGGGCCACACCCGGCAGTGCTCAGTGGTTACTCCTGGCTGTCTGCTCAGAAATAGCTCTTGGCAGGCACAGGGGACCATGTGGGACATCGGGATTAGAACCAACCACCGTTGGTCCTGGATCAGCTGCTTGCAAGGCAAATGTCGCTGTGCTATCTCATAGTTCTAATTTTTAAACTTTTCTCAGGGGCCCCTCCCAGCAATTCTTGGCTAACTGGGATAGAACTTAATAGTGAGGATCAAGGAAGCAGTGCTGCTAAGGCCCTGCCATGATGGCGATTAATATATTGTCAAAAAGTAAATAAAAACACAGTTAATAGAGCCTAGGTCTCAGGTGGAAGAAGATTTAAAGAGATTACAGCTAGATAATTACAGTGTGAGGCATTTCCTAGTTTTTCCTCATTAAAATTCAAACCCAAAAAAAGATACAAAATTTTAAGACATTTATGAATTTCTAAGTTATAATACATGAAGGTGTACACAGGGATATCCTTAATACAATATGCTGATGAAGCTGCCTAGTAAGAAACTGATTGCTGCCTCTTGGTAAAAACCCAGACTTACCTTGGAATATGGCAAATTAAATTTGTTGTCCATTGAACAAAAAATTCTTCCCTTCCTACTCTAGGCTAAGAGTCACCTGATTGAAACTTTTTATTGAATAATGTCTTGCCTATTTATTATTATTTTCTGTGTTATAGAAATATGCATTTCTTTATCTATATTTTACACAGAGTTCCTTAGAACTCTGAAACAGGGAAGGAAAGCTCTGATGAGTAATTGCAAATTCTTCTTCCCACTGGGGAAAAAACAAATGCTATAATAAAGGTTGTCCAAAGTACACTGGGCATGAAAACCTGGATACCTTATAAAATTTTATGTGGCGCTAACGGAGAAGACCAGATGCAACTTGACTCACCAGGATTGGTAAATTCTTATCTCAGTCCACTTCAGCTTTTCCAAAATCAACAAGCAAATATTCAGTATCCACATCACCTTGTTTTTCTGCCGCCCTTTGTTAAACACTCCTTTTTGGTAGATTCCTCCAGGTTTTAAGAGAGGATATAATCTGGAAGAAAATATACCTGTACATCATGGTCACTTCTCCCTCCAGCCCAGCTCAGTTGCCTGTGGGGCTAATCCCTTCTTTCTATTTTCTCTAGCCCCATATACTCTACTTTCCACAGACATTAACATTGCTAGATATAGTGAGTCAGGGCTGCTTGCAATAATTCTGAGCCATTATGCCATTGTAAACATTGACAATTCACTTTTCCAGTTATTAGGTTGCATTCCGTGTGTATAACTGCAATAAGCATCTTGTTAATTTTTGCACCTTTGTTTATTTAATACTGGATGCACATTGGGAAAAATCAACTATTCAGTGAAATTAGGGAGGATTCTTCATACCCCTGCCAAGACCATCATGGCTGTAGAAGAAGGAGGCTCCTGATTCTCAGAGAAACAAGAACATAAGTTATCAAATCTAGAGTCAGCATATTTCTGGGCACTGTCATTGAATGGGAAGGCATATATTTGTGTTTGTGTGTGTACAAATGTGTGTGACTGTGTACATGCATGCATGCATGTCTAGACACCCTTTTTTCTGGATGTGTGTTCTTCTGTCTGCCCTGCATATGTATGTAGATGTTTACAAGTTGGCTGTGCACCAGAGGTTTTGTTCGCCTGAAATTGGTTGTAGATTGTAGATGTTATAAGAAGGTAAGAATTGTTTCAAACTTCCATTTATTCATCAGAGGTAGTCATATTCTTCTTGGACATTGTGTCCAGTTCTGACTAGCAGTGGAAATTTAAAAATGAGTATGTTGTCATTCTGTCCTTGAGCAATATTAGTACAGTAATTAGCAGGATTTCTTAACCTCAACTCTATTGGCATTTTGGTCAGTTCATTCTATCAAGGGAGTGGGGCTCGTGAGCAAATTGTTAGATGTTTTGCAGCATCTCTGACCTCTAGCCACAGTCATAGCAATCAACAATGTTCCCCAGAAAATATCATTATCAACTAGGGGGCAAAATCATCCCCAGTTGAGAAACACTGTTCTCAAAAACATGAAAGAAGATGGTTGTGAGCACAGAGGGAAAACTTTAATAACTTGCACCAGTGCTTTGGGAACAAAAAGGAGTGGGTGAGAAGAGATTAAGAATTCTGGGTATGTTTAAAGGGAAAATTGTATCGTAACTGGCACCTTTAACTGGTAGGCAGCCAGGCTGAGGACAGAGGCTCTTCCCTGGAAAGTAATCTTGCATGAGTCACAGCATAGAAAGCCTGAGCTAGCTCCCAGCTAGCATTTGATGCAAAGTATTTCTTGGGGATGCCAAGACCTAGTTCCACTTCTCTAGGGAGGGACTGGATGGGGGTGTAGGGTCTAGGGAGAGAAGAAAGATATCACAGGGACAGGAAAGTGGGAGGAATGCAGGGAGAGGAAAAAAGTCAGGATGTCCTGCCATGCTTGTAGGTCATAGCCAGTTCTGTGGGAAGACAGAGAAACTTCAGATCATCCTTCCAGTGTGGTTTCAGATAGCAGCCACATGAAGACACCTCCTATTATTAGAAGCAATAGAAAGCACAGACTTCAGAGTAGGTGGCAATGACCCAAGAAATGATGAAGGAAAACCCAGGCTTCTTATCTGCATGCTGGGGAGGTCTTTTGTTTCCTCTGTGGACTGTATGATACACTGCCTGCTGGAAAGGTCAGGAGAGTAGCAACCACTGCCCTCTACACATTTATGTTCTTGCTCTTTCTATGGCCCAAGACATTTCTATTTCAGGCTCTCTGTCGGCCTACCATTCTATTTCCACTACTGAGGGTGGGAAAGGCTTTGTGTTCTGATAACTTCTGTTTTTCAAATGCTGTGTCCCAGACAGTATACCCAGGAAGCTTTCCTTTTAGATCTGTGAAGGACCAGAGAGCTCCAAGACCATTGCTATGCCTGGCATACCAGATACTCAGTTACTTGAATAAGAGGAGTACATTTGCTTGGCTAATCTATGTTACTCACTCTCGTTAAGAACCTTGGTGCACATCACAAAGAATGAGAACAAGCAATGCTGGTGGGGATGTGGAGAGAAAGGAACTCTTATTTATTGCTAGTGGAAATGCCATCTAGTCCAACCTTTATGGAAAGCCATATGGAGATTCCTTCAAAAACTGAAAATTGAGCTCCCATATGATTCAGCTATACCACTCCTAGGGGTATACCCATGGAACACAAAAATATAATACAAAAATCTCTTCCTCACACCTAAATCATTGCCATGCTATTCACAATAGCAAGACTCTGGAAACAACCAAGATGCCTTTCAACAGTTGAATGGCTAAAGAAATTGTAGTACATATACACAATGAAATATTATGCAGTCTTCAGGAGAGATGAAGTCATGAAATGTTTCTATATGTCTATGTAAATGGAATCTATCATGCTGAGTGAAATAAGTCAGAGGGAGAGAGATAGACGCAGAATAGTCTCACTCATCTATTGGTTTTAAGAAAAATAAAAGACATTCCTGCAATAATTTTCAGAGACAAAAGAGAGGAAGACTGAAAGTTCCAGCTCACTACATGAAGGTCACCATAAAGTGTGATGAGTGCAGTTAGAGAAATAACTACACTGACAACTATCCTAACAATGTTAAAGAATTAGGGAAGTAGAAAGCCTGTATAGAGTACAGGCGGGGGTGGAGTGGGGAGGAGGGAGATTTGGGACATTGGTGATGGGAATGTTGCACTGGTGAAGGGGGTGTTCTTTACATTACTGAAACCCAACCACAATCATGTTCATAACCAAGGTGTTAAAGTAAAGATATTAATTTTAAGAAAAAGCCTCATTTGTTACAGGGACACCTTCCACTCTGAACATTTGTCATGAGGACTCGACTTAGACCTCATGTGATTGGACATTGACTGTCCAACACTGAACACCTGACCCCAATTTAGAATTGGCACAGTTCCCTGCAGCAGCACCAGGAATCAAACTCCCCCCCCAAGGGAGTCCCTAATACCACTCTAGCACCAACTTGCACCAGATTAGGTTCATAGGACATCCTAACAATGAGGAAACAGCAACAACTTTATTGAAGGACAAATTGCGCTTCCTCATCAACTAATGGTAAGATGAAATCAGAAGATACTCCATCCTTTGGTCTGTGCAAAAACCAAGATAACTAATTACAGAAGACTAACTACAACACGGTGACTGAGCAGAACTTCTGGAACCAAAAAAAAAAAAAGACTCTATACAAGATTTTGTCCTAGGATTTGTGCAAAAGCCAAGATTCTAATTACAGAGGACTGATTTGATAACCACAACCGAGCAGAATATTTTCTGGCACCATAAAGAAAGACCTTGAGGTTTGACAATGAACATGCCTAGAGCCTGTCGTTGGTCTCATGACAGTATGATTTAAGAGTGGAGACATCCTGTATCTCTTAGGCCAAGGGAATTCTTTCTAATTTCTCCAATACTTAGCCTGTGCAAAAACAAAACAAAATACCTGACAACACCAGCCCTCCATTTTCATCTTTTTCTTTCTTTTTTTTCTTTTTCTTCTTTTAAATTTATATTTATAGCTTCTAGACAGGGGCTCTTGCCACTTTTTTTTTAACAGAACCATAGAACATGAATCATTTTGTTGTGCCTCATATTTCTATAATTTCCTACAAATTTAGAAAAATAGTGAATGGTACCAGGGGCAAAGCAGTCTCATGAGCATTGAATGGAAATAAAAAATAATCAGACCTAAATACTCAACCCAAATTCAATGACAATAGGATCAAGAGACCCAATACAACAAGCTATACACAAAAGGGACCTGTTACAGTAGCAGTCCAGAGGGCTAAGGGTGGATTTTGGGGATGCACGCTGGAAATAGTGGCAGAGGGAGGTCAACAATGATGGTGGGAATTGCCTTAATTCACTTTCACTATGTATCTGAAATATAACTGTGAAAGTCTAGTAATTCACATTGATCTGAATAAAAGTTAGTTTTAAAAGCCTCATTTGTAAGGCAGAACTGGTGTGTGTATGTGTTGTGTGTTTTGTTTTGGCCCATACCCAGGGGTGCTTAGGGGTAACTCCTGACTTTGCACTTAGGAATCACCCCAGGTGGTTTCAGGGATGCCAAGGATTGAATCCAAGTCAGCCATGTGCAAGGCAAGTGCCTTCCCTGCTGTGATATTGCTCCATCTCCAAAGGCAGAATCTGTTAATACTGGCCTTGGGATATTAGGAAAGCCTGTGTTTGATTCCTGACACCCTATGTAGTCCCAACACCTCCAGGAGTAATTCCTGAATGCAGAGCCATGAGTAGCCTCTGATCATTGCCAAGTGTGGCTCAAAAACTAAAACAATCAAAAACCATTTAAAATATACAAATGAATGAAAATTTTAGAAGTTGTTTTTATTCCACTGCTTCTCAAATGCTAATTAATAAGCTAAAAGCATTCTTTTTTCCATAAAAATAGTTCATTTCTAAGAGTCATTAAAATTTAAATTCTAAGAGCTATTAAAATTATAAAATGCATTATCCCTCTGGGGCCTGGAAGACCTATTTTCACAGG
>PVKC010030982.1:0-14663 GCA_004027635.1 Crocidura indochinensis
ACACCTGAACTCCATATGCTCCAGTATCACATGCATCGCACTGTCATGGTTTCCTGCTATGACTCTACCAACAATGCTGATACAGTGTCATGTTCCTTCCCCATGAAGGCTAAATGCCACTTCTAGGAAGACCTGGTAGGAATCTGAACCTTTGCTAGGTTTTAGTGACAAGAGCCATTATCATCATGGCCACCATTAGGCCACCATCATGTATCTGCAAATGAGGGAAACCATCGGAGTAAAACATATGGAAGGGACCAATCCATACCCCCTCTTCTGAAGGGCTTATCAAAAAGAAATTTTGCTGCACACAGCATGTTTCAGAAAAATCTGACAAGTATTGATGTATCACTTAGATTCTTGTCATTCTTAAGTGAGAGGGATGGCTTCGCAATGAGGGAGATGTTCTCCCTAGTAGAAGCAAGCTTTGCAGCAGTCAGCCACCAGAAGACCCCGTTGGTTACCATGGAAACAACAATGGGAAGCAGGAAGAGTAGATGGCACACTTTAACTCAGCTTAAATACAAATTTTATGGGTAATTAAGAGGCAACCCACAATAAGGACTTTTTAGGAGATGCATAGTCATTGGAAAGGTAATAAATGTGTGTCTTAAAATGGATACACTGAAAAATTTGACATTTTGTCTCAGCAAGAGATTCCATCTTAAGAAGTCTCAATCACTTCTTTTCTTTCCAGTTTGGAAATTATCATTCTAGGGTTGTTGGATATTTTTTTTTTGGTGGTGTGGCAGTGGTTTTTACAGGTTTCTTTTTGTATAAGAAAAACAAGCCTGCAATGAGTTTCAAATTCTTCTTATGCGACGGTGCTTTCTATATTTCCTAGAGCCCCTGCTGGAGACTTTATTGTGCTGAAGTTCTACCAACATTTCAGCTTCAAATGTCTATGAAGAATCATTTTTCATACAGCCTTAATTGCAGAAGGGCATCAAGATAACCCCCAAATCCATAGCTCCAGTTTTCAACTTTGTCATTTTCTTTCCTTTAGTCTTTGTATTTAATAAGACATTCACCCCCTTTATATTAACCTGATAGAGGGAGCAAGGAAGGAACTCTTAAAGAATAAGTTGATTTGAAAGAGAAATTTTGTTTCTGTTAATCTTCCTCAGATTTGTTTCATACAGTGGACAGGGAAGAAGTCTTCTCAATTAGGAGTTCCTAGTATCTGGGTGTTCTGTTGTGTGCTAGAGTATACCCACTCCAATCCTAATGCATCTCCTCATACCTCTGCTATTTCCTCAAATAACAGTAGGTTCATTTCAATGAGATCAAGAAATCATAGGAGAGGGTCTAATTAGGACATCTTTGGGCTGGAATGAAAACTTCTATGACCTGCCCCCCCCCCAAGAAGAATGAATGGAATTAAATCTGAAACAAGAGTTCCCAAGGCCCATGTGGTTATACTTGAAAAAAGGCAGCAGCTGTTGATTAGGATTTCATTGCTTTTTGACACTTACACACCAAAGAGGGCCTCACTTAAATGAATGGAAGAGCCTGTGATTGCTGTGGGAAGTGTTTTCATCACTTAAAAAAGTTCCCAGCCCACAACACTTTGCATAGGTGTGATTCTCACTTCCTCATAGGCCTTTCACAAGGGAGACCTTGGCAAACTACCTTTCATAATTAGATCCACATTTTAAAATTCAAACATCATAGTCGGCCACTTGACTAATAAAGTCAAATTGAAGAGGTTGAGTTTCTAAGTGCGACTATGACAGTGGAGCTGGAAAGAAAAAAAAATTAAACTGCCTGCTTAGAAGTCTTGTTATTTATACCAACATAATTAAAATTAAAAAGGAGTCATAAGAAATAACAACTGGAAGAGAGTAGAATTTATTTAGTCCATGCTTTCTTAATTTGGAGGCCATCTGTTAGTATCAAGATAATTATAAACACCTTGAAAAGTAGAATGATGCCTATTGCTGTATCACAAACTAAATTGAATTTTTACTATTAAGTAAAAAGATAGATTAACGCTACATGATGACATCTGGTGCAAACTTTTTTTGAAGGGGAATGAACTGCTGAATGAATGATTGACTAAGTGGTGCTAATAAAATTTCCCTGCCTTCCAAAAATTATTTTTCTTTGAGTTCCTTCTCATTTTGCCTCTTCTATCAGGTACATAAAAAAGGGTAAATCTCTTATTAATTACAGAGAGAAAAGGAAACAAAATGATAAGCTAGAAAAATGGAGCTAAAATGGAGCTATGGATTTTGGGGGCCTATATTCTGTAATTAAGCCCGTCTGTAATTATGGCTGTATGGAAAATAATACTTCATAGGGTATGTGACTAGGAGAAACTAAGTGAGATCCCATGAATGAAAGACTTTAAACACAATATTCTGAGTCAAGTTCAGCAACGATATTTCCTTTCACTAAGTCACCAAAGTCTTGAATTCACATATCTCAGCATTGTAAGTATACTAAAATATCTTAATATATTATAAGTGGCATAGGAAGTCACATCTAATAGAGCCAAATATATTTCTGTTCTGGAGGAATCAGGCCACTTCCTAACAGAAGCTCCTTTCTGCCTCAACTTCTCTCTCAACATTAAAGTTATTTTTTATCATTTTCAAACATTTTAACCATAATAGTCCAAATTACTCTATTTGCCCTTGAAATAAATATAAATTTCTATATTTACATGACAAGTGTAGTCCAAAATACACACTTTTTTCACCTGCATCTTTATCTTGTGCTCCTAGGACTCAGACACATTATTCAGACTGCATGATCAGTGCAAATTGTGGCAGATTTCTGCATGAAATATTTTTATTGGGAAAGAAATGCACTGGTAATGCATCAGACATTGATCTAGTAAAACCAGTTTCAGAAAGTGTTAAAACAGAAAAGAATGAAAAATGGGAAGCCTTCGTGGTGAAGAGGTACATCATAAATCCAACCTGAGTACTTTAGTGTTGAAATAAAAGTGGAATAGCCAATGAGGGGGGTGGGTGGGCTGGAAGTTTTTATTCATCTGCCTTAATGATTTATCAATCTCTAATGAAGAAAGACCTGGATTCCATATGAGGTGTAGCAAATAAAGATAAGCCTAGGAAGGATATTCTATTATCCGTGTAGCTTAAAATAAGTTAATCTTTGAGCTTTAATGGGTTTCCCTCCCTGACCCCTGATTACAAACATATTCTAAGCTGACCTTTATCTTTTTTATGTCTTTTGACATATAAGAATACTATAATTTCACGTCCTGCTTGTTTCAAATAGCCAAATGAACACTTTGTGCTTTATCCCAGCATAGAATGAGTGGTCAATACTAAGCAGAATGCTTTTCACTTCTTTTTCTACCTAGACTTCCTCAGAGAAACATCATTAAAAAAGCATTGATTGAAGAGTATTGCTATTTTGACCAAGAAGACCCTCTCTGGTAGCTCCAATTATATTAAGAGGGTTTTTATTTTTTATGACAAAATTAATTTTCAATTACTTCTCTTAGAAGATAAACTGGTAAAAAGATTTCCATAGAGATGGTAGAATAAATGAATAACAAGGAATCATTTCCCATTAATGCTCAGCATTATTACTATTAAATCATCTAATTCAAGGAGTTTTCAACAGCAACAGCAGTAGCAGCAGCAATTATAAGGGATAACAAGGGCTCCTAGGAATGGAAGGCACATAACATTTTTCCTTTCAATCATATTACTGCCATAAACTGGAAAGCTCTGTTCAATCAGGCTTCCTCTTATTGGTACAGAGATCTTCTCAGATACCTGTTTTGTGCTGCCTTTGATTTTAGAGTAAACCAACAAAAAAGACCCTGGGTCTTGAGGCTGGTGCTAGAAGCAGTCTCATCTCTCATCCATCGGATATCATGTAGAATTTCCTGCAGTAACTAGACTATAATGCTATCTGTGACTTTCTTTCTGAGGCTTTCAGAGCTTATATCATGAGCCCCAGCTGAGTGAAAGGACTCAAGTCTCTTTGTTCTACTTCCTGATTCTGTTTTATCACAAGGGCATTTTTATTTCAAGTAGGAGGAAAAGCATGATGTTTCTCATAGACTTCTCCTTTAAGATTAGAGCTATACATTCTGGAAATTAGTTCTGAAGCAATTTTTAAGACAACCATGGGAAAAATTAAGAAAATCACATTGCACCAAGTATAAAATTCTTGAACTTCTGAATGAAATTTGAAAACACATGGAAACTCCAATCTAAATCCTATAAAATTTGAGGGTGGAACCTTAGAGAGGTAATTCAGTAATGAGAGTGGAACTCTTAAAATTGAGATGTTCGTATTATTATAAGAAGCAGGCTAATTCTGTTCTTT
Source organism: Crocidura indochinensis (assembly GCA_004027635.1). NCBI lineage: Eukaryota > Metazoa > Chordata > Mammalia > Eulipotyphla > Soricidae > Crocidura > Crocidura indochinensis. The sequence continues at coordinate 4,315 of PVKC010030982.1, forward strand.
ACCACGCGAGGTTTAAAAAATGTTCATTTGTAAACCAAGGCACAAATATTAAACCATTGACACCTTAGAAATTTCAGCCTCCTGAGGGATGAAAAACGTAATTTTTTCTTTTTAAAAAGAATCATTATATAAGAGACATTACATGGGTTAATTCACTTTTGCATGAGGTCTCCTAGCACTCCAGGAGTGATTTCTGAACAGAACTAGGAATAAGTTCTTAGGTGATGGGGAGAGTCCCCCAAAAACAAACAAATAAAATTATTTTATATATGTATAGTGCCGAGGACTAAGCACAGAAAAATGTATTTTAAAAGCTACCAAATATCTCTGTTGATTTATTGTACATCTCAAACTAACAACAGTTGTTTCTAAATCTTTAGGATCTGGTAGTGTGTTCAGTTGGTTCAGATGGTGTGTCTTGTATGTAAAAAATATTAAAATAAAATCAAGAAACCACAACTAAATAGTTTAAGAAAATGGTTCTGTGTGGGACTTGTAGATTTAGCCTGAAAATAGTATTCTAAGGGAATGACATTAATAATCACAGATCTAAGAGGAAAATTTTGCATATCTATTTTTAAATCTAAGGTGAGAAATTGAGAGATAGCATCATCTGAGAGGAAGAATTAATAATAAGAAATATGGCAAAATATATTCTAGCAGGAGGAAGGCTAAAAAGATTTCAAAGATAAAAGAAAATTGCTACAATTTTTCAAGAAAAACTGTAGGTGAAAACATTACCTGTTATCCCAAACAGCACTTGTTATCCCTCAAAAAGTTCTTTCGTCTTACAAGAATAAAACCTGGAACATTACTCATTCAAAGATAAAGAAAATTGGCAGCTGATCTTAAAAACAGAAAAGATCTTGAGAAGAGAATCTATGCTTTTGCCATAACTTGCTATCTCTCGGGATCATGTTACTCCCCCAGAGGGTCTACATCTTCAAAAGCTTCAGGCAGCATGTCTCAGAATCAGCTATCCCCACCATGGTGAAAGGTATTTGGTTCCCAAGATACCTTATCCATCTCTGGAGCTGTCGACTACCACTGAGCTGCCAGCTTTTCCAGGAAGGCCAGTGAAAGGAATACTTGCAGGATCCAGAAATCACTTACTGTTGTTTTTCCCATGTGTAATTTGTCAAGAAAGGTCCTTGGTCTGTGTTCAGGAGTTCTGATTTTAGCAAGGTTTCCAACATAACCTGATCAGAGTAGCCCACTCTGCAAGTTTTTTGTGAAAATATGGTTCACAATAAATAACACTTATTTTCTTTTTTGGGGGGGGGCGGTCACACCTGGCAGTGGTCAGGCATTACTCCTGGCTCGGTGCTCAGAAATTGCTCCTGGCAGGCTCAGGGGGCCATAAGGGAGCCGGGATTCGAACCACCAACCTTCTGCATGCAAGGCAAACACTCCACCTCCATGCTATCTCTCCAGACCCCACTTATTTTTCTTATAAAAAGGTGCAGTGGGGGGCATTATGTGAGAGTTATACTCTATGAAATTTAGGGTTTAATTCTGGCCCTGTGTTCAGGAATTACTCTTGGTAGTGCTTGCAGGACCATAAGTAGAACTGATGATCTAATTAAGGTCATTTGCATACAAGGCTTTATACCTTCTACCTTAACCTTTGTACTATTTTTTGAATCCATGGCATGAATTTGTGATACATCTTAAAAAGTTTACAAGGTGCTCATCTCCCCATAAAAACTCTTTACATTGAGTCTCTACTGAATGTCCCTATTGGAAATACTTTACCAATAAGTAAATACTTTACTTTTGTGCTGAATCCCTTAGCATTCCCTGTATAATTAGAAGACTCTGGAAGCTCGAGGATAGTCTCCTCAGACTTGTTTCATGCACCTCTTTGTCTTGACTATGATTAGTATCCACTTATTATAACAAATAATAGTCCTATACATAACTGTGGAATTTTTCCTCATTTTATTTGTAGTAAATTCAGTTCAGAATCCTTAATCTGTCTACTCTACTACTGTTCTATATTAATTTTCTGTCTTTATAGGCAAATATAATAACTTGATAGCACTGTCTCCATGAATTGCTATATGGAAACAAAGTTGAAAGCAGTCTGGTAAAAGATGGTATATCCAGAAAAAAGAATCCTTTGCGTACCAAATCTATCTTTGGCAAAAGAGAAACCTGAAGATAATTCTCAATAGCTCCACAAGTTGTTAAGCAAATGTTCAACATTCGACTTGAGCACCCCAGTGTCCTGCCAGATCCTTGCCCATTCCTGCTGGGATGATAAAGAGCTTTATAGAACCTCTAAAACACAGACATTTTTCCAGCTGTGCCATCTGGTTGTTTTCTTTTTTTACAGGCAGTCAGCAAAAAGATTCATCTGTTGAGACATAAATGAGATACTCTGTGTGGTGGTGAGTTGGGGCAAGTCTATGTCATGGTTTGTGTTCAGTGTTCATCTGTTTAAATGTTGGGCAGATGATTAAGGACTGGCATTCTTGAAAAATGAAAAACATTCTGAGATACATAAGAAGGATTTGCCTTACTCCTAGAAACACATTTAGAAAAGTTTTGACAGTGATCAGTCTGAGCCTTCCTAATGCTTCATTTCTGTCACATGTCTCTATCAAAGTAGTTCTTCCCTTCTGAGAGTAAAGAGCACCCCACAAAACAAATAAGTTTCACCCACAATTTTGAAAGTCAACATGGGGTACCTCTGAGAATAAATTCTTGCTATTGTGTTGGTCCAATAATCTCCAACTCTCTCTCCATCATGAGCCCATTAAATATATATTTCTTTGCCAAAATAGCTGCTGTCAATACCTAACTTAAAATGAGAATCAAAGTACCATTGTTTTTCTTAGAAATCTAATGTTGTAAATTCAAGACATTGTCAAGAGACAGACTATGCCTCCAATGCTGATAGTATAATATGAAGTATCACTAAAACATAAAATATTTATCAAGATAATTATAGGTAGTCAATAATGGCAATTATTTTTCTGTAAATCTCCAAGGAAGATAATTCTTAGATAATGTTTCAACTTGATGTTAAGTATTATTGAACATTCAGTGCATATACAGGCATTTCACTGATCCTAGCCTTGCAATTTACCAACAAAGTGCAACTCAGAGTATTATAAAGATTATAGCAGTTAAATGGAATAATCATGAATTGACCCAGACCAATCAGACTGCAAACTTGTGTTCTTTCCCATATAGGAATTTTTATCAGCCTATTCATTATTTACTTTTTATAATATCCTGTGCTTTGTAGGCTGTGTAGCAATATTCCAGTTCCTTCTATAGACTGGTGGCATCACTAGTTATGATATCACCAGGAGGGGAAATAAACATCCCCTCCTTTTGTTATTATAATCTATTGAAAATCTTCTCAAGGTGCTTCTCAAGCCTTTATACTCAATATATAGTACAAGGACCAGCAGTTTCATCATCAGTATTACCTAAATACTTATTAAAAAAAAGAAATTAAAACAGAACCTCATACATTTTCTCATCCGAACTGAATACCTTTGGATTTTAGCAGGGTAGTTCATCCTTCATATTTTAACATTTTTAGAGTTGAGAAATGTTATTTCAATATATTGTGTGGTCAGTTTTTTCCACATATTTTCTTGGAGAAAATATTAGTCATTGAAAGTATAATTTATAGAAGACTTCTCATAATTGAATGTGTTTTCTTTAATCAAGTACAAAAATACTTTAATCAAAAGTTTATGATTTTTGACAATGATGGGACACAATAGTACTTTCCTAAAAGCAAATCCCCTAGAATAGGCAATAGTTTATATCCTATTAGTCTATGATATATTTAACCAGGTATTCTTCTGCTAAAATCTTTATGCTTGTTGTGCATAGCAGTAGAAATATTAGACATGTGGTGCACTGAACTTGCATCTGAAAGGCCAGACACTATTGCAATGCCTTATATGCGTCTCAACAGCTGAAAACAGCGCTTTATCATCTCTTCTTTGTCTCATCTTGTGTTCACATCCCATACATTTCTCTGTACACACTGCACAAACCATAAATATAGATATGTACAGAAAGGAGGTCTTTATATTCAAGTTGTATTTTAATTTCTTTGAAATGAATGATAAGGAATAGCCAAGAACCTTAAGGATAATGATTGATCCATAAAGTGAAAGAAAAGGCTTAGTATATCATCTATAGCTCTTGAGAGAGAACAAAAAGAAAACTGGAGAGAGTTTGACTGTTCCCTTTTCTGTATCAACACTATCAGAAACAGTCTGGTCAAGGAATAGGGAAGGAAGGGAAGGAAACTGTGTCCTACTTATAAAAGTGTAACCTTGCCTAAAAGATTGCCAAAATACCAACAAGATAGTTTTAGGACCAATTTATCCTCATAAATATGAATATTTTCAGACATTATTTAGTCTGGAATTTTTCCCATGTTTGTATTTATTTATTTTACTTAAAACAACACGATTACAAATAGGACTGCAGTTAGACTTCAGTCACCAAAAGAGCATCTCCCTTCACCAGTGCAGCATTCCCACAACCTGACCCCATCTGCCTCCTCCTACAACCCCTGCCTGTATTTGAAACAAGCATTCTACTTCTTTCATTCATTAATATAGTCATGGTAGTTATTAGTGTATTATTTCTCTAACTGCACTCACCCCACCATTTTATCTGTCCAAACATCATTTAGAGAAATTAGAACTAAAAAATAAACCATTCTTTCTGCCACTCTTGGTAAATAAGCATAAAATAAATCTCAAGACTCCCAATCTGACAAGTTATAAGAGAACCTGAAAAACATAAATTATTTTCACTATGTGAGAATGATAGTGTTTCTTCAGGCTTCTGGAAGGCAAAATCACTTGGATTTGGAAGGTTACAAGGAAGAGACATACTAAAAAAAGAAGAAAAATGGGAGATTTAGAGAAGTAGGTGAGGCCTTTCAGAGTAGATGACAGTGAAGTTATTTGCTTCTGAAGAAGTTCAAATCAGAACATACAAAATATCTTCATTTTGCACAGACAGTATTTTAGAACATGGGTATCTTAGTCAATGCAGATATAAGTTGGGTCAGAGAGATAGCATAATGGGTAAGGATTTGTTTTGGATACAACTGACCTGGTTTCAATCTTGGTCATCATATATGCTTTCCCTCAATTCTTCAGGAGTGATTTTTGAAACTGTAATAAGCCCTAAAGACTTCTAGGTGTAGCTTCCAAAATTAAAAAAGAAAAAGAAAAAAGAAAGAAAAACAGCCAAGACCTTTGAACATTAATTCAGTTTCCCAAGTCTTTATTGACTTAAGCTATATTTTCCATGCCTGTCTTAATATTCATGGATGTAGAAATTATTTTAAAATTTTACTAACAAGACCCAATTGAATGTGTTCATATAATCTGGCAAGGACAAATTTCACAAATAAAATAATAGCCAAGAACATTGAGTGAAAGAAACAAAAATCATCTACTGTCTGATATCAGGTTTTGTAGCCAGCATTAGGATTTTCAGAAATGTGAAAGTCACTCACTGTCCCATCTTGAGGAAAATAGCAATGGAAAGCAGCAACTCTACTATGATATCTGATTCATGCTGGGATGAAAGTGCTAGGGATGTCACTGCACCAGATGCCTGCAGGCCTCATCTCCTTCTTTCTAGTGATCAAGTCTTCAAAGTAAAGAGAATCTGGTCATGCAGAGAAGACAAAAACAAGGTTTTCAGAGCCCTAAATATGATTCAGTGGATGTATTTAAGCCCTGGTGCTGCCTGCATACACCAGGCACTTCCACTGTTGTAATAACTCCCAGCATCGGCCCCACTACTTATGACCCACCAGAGAGATAGGGAAGAATAAGAATATTTGAAAAGGAATTTGAATGCTTTGTTTTTATTTGCTTTAATCTCATGTTTGCTGCAGTTACACAAGCAGCCTCAGTAATAGCTCAAATGTAACAAGCACATATCTAGATGACTTACATATATGTATATACTCATAATTAAAATAGTATATATTCTTTAAATATACCTAATTATACCTTTTCATATGCTGCATGCATATAATACTTATAAATGTAGTTACTATGAGAGTAAAAGAAAACTTGACTGGAAAGAATGTGCAGGGGTTAGGGTGTGGGTTTAAGGTCCTTGCCTTACATGCAGCTAACTTTGGTTCATTCTATCTTCAATATGATATATGGTATCTCAAGCATCACAAGGATTGATCTATGAACTCAAGAGTAAGCATCAATCACAGCCAAGCAAACTAGTAAGAAAACATATATCTCTTGACCTAATCTCTGCTACTTTTATTCACATTCCATGATGGATTTCTGATTAATTATCCAGAAGATCATAAAATGAACCCTAAAGTAGAAACCTCTACCCTTAACCTTGAAATGATGTCTTTACTCAGAAATCCCACCTGGGATAAGGCTTGCCAATTTGAAGATTTCAGATCTTTGACTTTATGAAGTATTTCTTGTCCCAGAAAATGTGTCACATTTTACTTTATTAGATTTTAAGAAGGATGGCTGTTCTAAATTAAACATTAATAGATAAGAAGAGAGCCGGGAGCCTATATCATTGCCTAGAACCTAAAGAAGAGGTGGAAAAACAGCATTTAAGATTAGAAGCTGCAGCAACCACAGGGTATCAGTTTTTAATGGATGGGTAAAAGTCTGAGAAAGAGCAATGGCATGTCTGATCAAAGAGAACTATGCCAAGAACTCAGAGCCTTAGCATAAAGATTGGCGGAGCTTCCCTTGGCATGTCAGGAACCCACTCTGCACGGAAGAATATTCCAATCAGAGGGGAGACTACATCCATTATATCTCTAACAACCTCATAGGGTTGACAATTATAGATCAGCCTGCAATCTTTGTGAAAGATTGATAGAACAGATTATTCAGTAAGAACAAAGGTAGATTCCAAGTCTCTGAGCACCAAAGTTATAACAGTAGTATTTTAGCTAGTATAACCTCTTTTCTGGCAGTAATTTCTGGTGTTTTCAGATGGTTTTCCTTATATTGAAGTTTTTGTTTCTCCAACTTTCAGGTGACACCTAGCTTGGTCTCCATAAGTCTTCATATCCAGATCCTTAGAGCAGCTATTTGAGTATGAGAAATACTGTATTCATCCTCATCTTTGTTCAAGTGACAGTTCATTTTACATGTGACAATTCATCATTTCCTTTCACCAATTAGGGTTATCCCTTAACTATTCCCTTTGCCAAAAATATCTAAATCTTCACATTTTAGCTAAAATTATAAAAAAAAATCTGAGATTTTTTTTGGCTCTATCTGGTGACTTGGAATGAGAGGACATAATATTTGAAAGATAAGTTTTCTTAAATCAAGTGTCTTAATCAAAAGAGTGAGACTTTAGCAGGAAAGTAGGAAGGGGTTGGTGAAAAAAAGGAAATAAGGATAGTTTTAAGCATCATATAAAATGGTGCAGAGTTTGGACAAAAGCACAAGATAGTGTTTATAAAGAATATCAGTGCAGAGTTATAAATCAGGTTTTAGAGTTCAGACTGAGGCAACTGTAAATACAATTTGTAATATCCTAATGACAATACTAATCTGAAGCAAGTCAAGTATGAATCAGAAATAAGAAGACCTAAATGTCAAATGATCCCAGGAAACCTAAAATGCAGGCAAAGTAGCTAAAACTTTGAGTCACATGGGAGAGTTGAGTATCTTTATCTATTATAGAAATGTTATCATTGGTCAAAACAAAAAGGTCTTAGAATGCCACATGAGACTATAAAATCTCTTCAAGTAGCTATATAAAAAGAAAGAAAATTAGAGTGCAACTCCCTCATGTTCTTTGTCTTCAAGTGAATAACCCATGTTGCCTTTTCCTATATAACAGTGCTAGACTGCCAGAAACTATAATATTTTTCCTTGGTAAAAGAACATACCAATATTTGGGAGAAATCAGCTAAAGAGCACAAGTAATCATTGTTCTCAAAGTATAGTCATCATTTCTGATATATTTTCACCAGAACTGGAGAAAATAGACATAAAGTACTTTATTTTTCAAAACTGAAAATTTTCATGGGATCTTGGGAGGAGTTGTGGAGTTGGACCACACCCACCAGTGCTCAGGAACTATTACTAGCTTGGTGGTCACTAGTACACTGTGGCAGTGATCAGGGGACCATGTATTGTCCATGTATTGAGTAACAAATAAGCTCTGCTGAAGCTGCAAAATAAGTCACTTATCTCCTGCACTCCAGCCCCAGTAGGCTAGAATGGTTTTATTGACTGGGAGACAGTTTCTGGGAATTAAATTCAGATCTTAGGCACATATATGAAGTCCTTTGCCACTGACTACTGAGTCACAAATTGAGTCCTATCAAGAGATATTTAATATAAAGCCAGTATCCTTTTAATACTAAAAATGCCCACTAACCCTAAAATGAATGCCTTGAATGATTAAGAATTAAGAAGTCAGGCCAAGATTTTCAGCTAGAATGACATTTAGCCACAAGGAAGGACTAACTTGGATTCCACTTCTTTTGGGACCATCATTTTAAGATTGCTACCTTGTGTACTCAGAGGCTGCTGGCAAAAATATCACCAAGTACTCAGTTGCAAGGTTGTATATTTTTGTGAGGCTATTCAATATTCATGTAATTATCCCAGAAAGCACATTTGACATTTTATAAATACGGCAGAATACTTAGCATTTGTCTCTCCCCCCTCTGCCATCTAAGCATACATGAAAAATAATTCCCGGGGATCCCTGCTGTTTGAAATGGCAACCATTATTGAATCCATAAATTTGATGGTTCAAGGAAAATCTCTCTTCTTTATCTTTTTCATAATTTACAAATGGTAAAGAAGCCATTTAAGTGTGGCAGCCTGCTGTCCTGCTCAAATCTGTTACATTTGGTCATCTTCCCCCAAAATGAGCTGTAGAAAGCCACAAATTCCACACAGGTTTATGGTCATGGAACAAAGCCCTTGGATTTCTATGTGGCAGTAGTCAGGGCTCACTGCAGCCTTTGTTTCAGCCCAAAGTCATTGAAGATGAAGTCAATTTCCTAAGAACTTTGTGACTGTTCAGATGGATCCAGAGAACATCAATGCTCTGCTCAGGGCATTCTCACTCTCATTCAAGCTCAGGAATACAAATTGCAACTTTCCAGCAACTCACCTTTGAGCCTATTGCTAAGAGAAGACAAACAGCTTGTACTAACCAAGCCCAACCTTCTGTGAGCTAGCGTTGAAGATAGAGCTTCTGTACTATATGTGAAAAGCCCATCTCACAGTTGACTGGCCATGCTGCAAATACAGACAGACTCTTCTTACCAAACTCGGGAAGGCCTTGGTTCCTTCCTCAGGCAGGGACCTAGTTGTTTCTCCTCTCTGCCTGACAGGACGTGATGACCTTCACTGCAGTGCAAGGTTTCAGTCTAGGTGTTTTTCCCCAAAAGAAGTACCCAAAGCATATTTTTAATGTGTAAGGTACTAAGATCATCGGATCAGAGACTTAATTTCATAGCTATAAATTATCTTGACCTGTAAACTCGTAAACAAAATGGATCCTATATATACCATAAGCATATGTAGGCATGCATGTGTATTTGTGTTGATAAAATTGTAGGTGGGTCAGTAAGCTTTATTTAGGCTTACTCATGTATATGTGTAAGTAATATACATATGTATACAATCCCTCTATATATTGTGAATGGTGGTCTTATCTATGTGCTTGTATATGTGCAGAGATATATGTATACAAGAATAATATGGCAGAGAATAAATGTATATTTGTATAATTATTTTATTTGGGGGAGTCTCTCCAAAAATTATCAGCAAACCACATTGCAGTTCAATGCAAGGCCATGTGCTGAAGAGCTGTCCTGGAGAGCTATGTCAATGCTGCACAGAAAGCTGCTGGAAGAGGAATGACGACCAATTTCCCTAGACCTCTTCCCACCCTTATCTCTCTTCCCCACAATGTCTCCCCTCTGTCATGCCTTGTGTCTGCTTCTCCTTTCATTTTCTCTGTTTTTGCTTACCTTGATCCTCTTTCAACCTCTCCATAAAGACTTGCTATTATTCCTCCACTACTCACTTGACTCCCTTGATAAGTTCCAGCCTATAGATACATTCTCTACAGAGCCTCTAAGCATATATCAAAATAAACATGACTTACATTTAAACAAGAACAGTTCTCTCACTGAACTAAATTTTGCTCCAGTACTCAAAATAACCTTGACCTCCACTCCTTTGTAAGTCAGTACAAGTAAGCAGACAGGGGCTCCCCTTTTCTCCTGCTGGCCATAATATCCTTTGCAACTCCAGCCCACATACACACACGCGCGCGCGCGCGCACAGACACACACACACACACACACA
>PVKC010030983.1:0-14666 GCA_004027635.1 Crocidura indochinensis
CAATGGCCTTCTTATACACAAATAATAATAGAGAAGAAACAGACATTTACAAAACTAATCCCATTCACAATAGCACCACAAAAACAAAGACAACTTGTACTTAACTAATGAAGAGTGAAGGACCTATGCCTTCCAAATACAAAACATTGCTTCAAAAAATTAAAAGGACATTGGGGCCCAGGAGATAGCATGGAGGTAAGGCGTTTGCCTTTCATGCAAAAGGTCATCGGTTTGAATCCCGGTGCCCCATATGGTCCCCCGTGCCTGCCAGGAGCAATTTCTGAGCATGGAGCCAGGAGTAAACCCCTGAGCACTGCCGGATGTGACCCAAAAACCAAAATAAATAAATAAATAAATAAAAGGACATAAGGAAATAGAGACATATATATGCCATGTTCAATGATTGGGAAGGTTACATCCGTCAAATGGCAATGCTCTCCAAAGCAGTATACAGATTTAATGCAATCCCTCTAAGGATGCCCATGACATTTTTCAAAGAAGTGGACCAAACACTCCTGAAGTTCATTTAGAACAATAATTGTCCATGAAATCAAACAATAGGAAAAAGAAAATGGGAGGCATCACTTTCTCCAATTTTAAATTATATTACAAAGAAAGTCATTAAAACAGCATGGCGATGGAATACAGACCCTCAGACCAACGGACTATACATAAGTATTCAGAGAATGATCCCAGACATACAATTACTTAAGTATTGATAAAAAGGCAAGAAACACAAAATGAAGCAAGGAAAAGCCTTCTCAACAAGTGGAATTGGGATACCTGGTCATTTACATGCAAAAAAAGTGTACTCAAACATCAATATAACACCATGCACTAAGGTCAAATCCAAATGGATTAAAGACCTTGATATGAGTTGAAACTATAAGGTATGTAGAACAAAACATAGGCAAAACACTCCATGACATTGCGACTAAAGGCATCTCCAAGGAGAAAACATCACTATCCAAATAAGTGGAAGCAGAAATAAACAAATGGCACTACATTAAACTGAGAAGCTTCTGCACTTGAAAGAAATAGTGACTAGGATACAAAGGCTACCCACAAAATGGTAAAAACAGTTCACTCAATACCCATCAGAAAAGAGGCTAATGTCTAAAATATACAAAGTGCTGACAGGGCTTAACAAGAACATAACATCCAATCCCATCAAAAATGGGGAGAAGAAATGAACAGACATTTCCTCAAAAAAGATACAGGTGGATAAAAAACACATAAAATTTTTCTATATCACTAATCACCAGAAAAATACTAAACAACAATGAGGTATCAACTTATGACATAGAGAATGGCACACATCACAAAGAACAAGAACAACCAATGCAGGCGTGGATGTGGGGAGAAAAGAACTCTCATTCACTGTTGATTCAAATGCCATCTAGTCCAGCTTTTCTGAAAAACAATATGGAAATTCCTCTAAAAACTGGAAATTGAGTTCCCACACAATACAGCAATACTAATCCTAGGGATACACCCTAGGAACACAAAATCACAATATAAAAATGCCCATTGCACTTCCTATGTTCATTGCAGTGCTATTTACAATGCCAGAATCTGGAAGCAATTCAGGTGTCTGACAAAAGATGAGCAGCTAAAGAAACTGTGGTAATCTACACAATGGATTACCATGTAGCTGTCACGAAAAATGAAGTCATAAAATTTGCCTATCCATGGATAGATATGGAGACTATTATGCTGAGTGAAATGAGTCAGAGGGAAAGAAACACAGAATAGTCTCACTTACCGGTGGTATATAAGAAAAATAAAAAATAATATGGTAATAATATTAAGAGACAATAGAGATGAGGGTTGGAAGGACCAAATCATGATATGACGCTTACAACAAAGAGTGGTTAGTGCAGTCAGAGAAATAATCCACTAACAACTTCTGTAACAATGATAGTGAGAGAGAGAAATAGAATGCCTGTCCGGAAGACAGCTCAAGGTTGGGGGGGGGAGGGAAATGGGGAAATTGGTGGCAGGAAAATTACACTGGGGAGTGGTGGTATACAATCGATGACTGAAATCCAACTACAAAAAACTTTTTTAACCATGGTACTTCATAAAAAAAAAACTGACTTAAAGGAATAAATAAACCAGCTTAACTTTACAATATACTAAACTACCATATTTTCATATCAAACAAGTATATTTAATTTATACCATCAAAAATCTATATTGTAATTTGTATTGTTATAAAATTTAATAGCAGACTTTAATTAGTCTTTATAATCATAATGATACATTTATCTATGTTCCCATGAGAAATTGTTCATATTCATAACAGATGTAGTCAAAATTTATAATAGAAATAAATCAGGTTGGAGATATAGTACAACAGATCAGAAGCTTGCCTTGCATGCAGCCAACTGAAGTTCTATACCTAGCACCACATAAGACCTTGAGCCCCAAAGCCATGAGTGATTTCTGATCTCTGCTAATATGTGCCCAAAACAAATGAGAAATACAAAAGATATGTACTTTATTAATGTGTTTTATACAATCAAATTATTTCTTAGTTTTTTGTTTATTAACTATAGTACATAATTTGCTACTATACTTGGATTTAAATGAAACATAGTTTTAATTTTCTAATGAATATTTTCCATACATGATGCCAATTTATATTTATTTCATTCTTTAGACTTATTTTTTAGATTAAAATTCTATCCTCTGACTTTACCCAGTAATTCATTCAATCTGTCAACAAACAAATACTGATTGTTAGATATTCAAAAACAGATAAATGCAATTACTGGCTCAAGAGAATTGAGTCTAGTAAGATAACATAACTCTAGCATGATGAAAGTTCTCTAATAAAGAATTTGTCACTAGAAGGAAGATCAACACAATGAAAAAAATTTCTCCAATTTCACAAGACTAGATTAACATCTTTAAAATATTACCTCTTCGACTGGAAAGATAGTATACTCTGTAAGGTACTTGCCTTAAATTTGGCTGTCCCAGGTTCAAACGGTGATACCTATACAGTCCCCACACCCCATCAGTAAAGATATTTGTTCAAGAAGTCAGAACTAAGCTCTGAGAACGACTAGTTAGGGAACCAAACACCAAAAACATAAAAATTAATAAAATAAAATATTACCTCTCTAAATTAATGGCAGGATATACAAATAGACAAGGCAATAAGGCTTGGCAAACAAGTTTTTCCATCAGAAGTCCCAATCACATTATACACCTTACATAAGCAATCAATTTTGACCAATCCAGGCATAAATAGAAACGCTGATTAAGAATTACTAATTATCCTTCCCACCTTCAGAAATTAGCTGGCATCTTTATCTATGCAAAAACTAAAGTAACTTATAATAGGCTATTCACACATAAATGAAGAGAAATGTTAACTGAATTGCTAAAAATGAAGAACATTATAAATAAATATCATCATTAATAACTTGTTGTGCTTTGTTTTGAAAGCCCAAGAGTGCTACAAATGTCACTTTACTTGGAAAAATACTTTTGAGAATAATTGTCTCCTGAATTTACTCAGAGACCTAATCTATTGTAATAAAGAGAAACGTATAAATCATAAATGCACGGGCATTTCATAATTAGATGCCAGAATCTGCGTGTAGTTTAAAGATCTTGGCTACTTGCCTGCTTTGCTTAACACCAGTAGAGAGGTATAATTTCAATTTCTAGCAGCTGTTCTGAATAAACAAGAGAGATACCTCACATAGCAGCTACCTGCAAGTCCTTCTGCTCATAGGTGAGCAATTCTAGTTCATCTGCTTGCTTTTAGCATTAAATATTTAATGTCAAATTTTTCTTTAATGAAACCCAGGCACAATCAGTCACTGAGATCATTTAGTAATGCAGTCAAAGTTATCATACTGCCATTTCACAACAACTTTGTAATTAGATAATTCATCACTTTATTAATTAAAAAAAATTACTTTCTTAACTACTCTACAACACGCTAGAGTAGAGAAACCCAACAGAACTAATCAACAAAAAGGCTCTAATATTTGGTCCTGTGTGTGTTTGTGTATTTGTGCATGTGTGCGTGCTTGTGTGTGTGTGTGTGTGTGTGTGTTTTCCCATTTAAGAACTTGAAACCCTTAAGTTGCAAAACACACACATAGACACAGCTGACCAATCAGGACAACAGGGGGAATATTCTTTTTAACAAATCAGCCTTCCATTAACACTGAAGTAGCATATTCCAAAGCACAAGCATATTCCAACTTGAAGCTTAATTTAAATACAAGATTTAAATATTAATAAGTCATGAACAATTTTGTTCCTTTTTTTGTTGAAACACAGTTTTTACTAAAAAACATGTTCATCAAATTAAAGGAATTATTTAATAACATATCCTCTGTGCCAAAATAAGACTGAGAGCATAACAGAATGTTATAGTTATAGACCCTAGGACTAAAAAGCATGCAAGAGGCAAATGTAGGTTTAATCCTAAATTTATCATTATTGATATCTGGGTTATATCTAAAATATTTCACTAAGAATATTACTATTTCTTTACATCTCATTAATTAGGAAAATTCATGTTTTAACACATTCTTCCCTATACCCCAAATTTTGTAAAAAAGAATCTCTCAATAACAAAGAATTTACTTAAAGTGAAAAGGAATGTGAAATTTAAACCTAACAGTACAAAGGAAAATAAATCTTTTAAATTCCTAATCTTCAAATTCATACAATTAGAGTATATAATTTGAAATCAGTTGTCATTAGTAATATTAGAAATCAGAGTTTGGAAAAAGAAAGCTATAAAGATCACATACATGCCCTACAAGTGTCCATAAAAATCAAAAAGTTAGGAATCATAGTAACTATCTTTTCAGACCACAATACTTGTATAAATAACCCACAAACAAAAAACTGGAAAAAGTCAAACACTTGGAAACTAAACAATATGGTATTAAATAACTAATGTGCTAGAGAGTAAATCAAGGAAATAAAAAAAAAAACTCTTTGAAACACCTGGTAATGAGATGCCAGAATGTTTGGAACTCAGCAAAAGCTATACTAAGAGGGATGCTCAGAGCAAAGGAAAGTAAAGAAACTGTGGTAGGCTAATTTGACATTAATTAAAAAAAAAAGGAACCAGGAGATAGAGCAAAAGATAGGGCCCATATATGTCTAATAAGTCCCAGCTCTTCTATTTCTTCCCTTATAATTTGTTGCCTCAATGGTCCAATGGTGAGGGGAGGTCAGTATTAAAATAGTCTATTAATATTCTAATATTTGATTGCTTTATAATTTATCTTCTTTCAGCCCTGTGAGCCACTACTTTATATATTATGATGCTGCTTTGTTTGATGCATATTGAGCTAATGCATATTAAATATTGCTGCATGTATTCTATAATCATTATATAATTGTCCATCTCTGTCTCTAATTACTTTTTTGGGGTCTGGTACAAATATGTCCACCTCAGTCTTTGGTTTGTTTTGATCTTTGGGCCACACCCAACAGTGCTCAGTATGATTCTGCGCTCAGGGATCACTCCACATAGAGGTCGAATCACCCAAAGACAGTGAGCACACACTGTCTCCAGTACGTATGGGACATTCTCTAGCAATGACCACGTACTCTATTACAATGCCATAGTGATCAAAATGTCATGGCATTAGAACAAAGATAGACTTTCAGACCAATGGATCAAATATAATATCCAGTGACAACCAACCAAGTGTATGGTAAATTAATCCTTGACAAAGGAGCCAAGAATTTGAAATGGAACAAAGACCGTCTCTTCAACAAATGGTGTTGGAACAACTAGATAACCACTTTTAAGAAATTAAAGATTGATCCATATCTCATATCTTAAACAAGTCAACTGCCGGGTGTGACCCCCCCCCAAAAAAAAAAGATTAGACCCATAAAGTTCATTGAGTAAAAAATAGGCAGAACACTCTAAGACTTAGACCTCAACTAAATGAATATTTGAACAAATAGGATATTAGAAGAGGAGTCAAAATCAAAACTGCCTACATGCTAAAAAAGCACATACCTCAAGAGAACCTTCCTGCTACACAACAAAAAGGGGGAGAGACAACTAAAACCTGATCCTAAAAACTCAACCAATCCCAAAGGGTGTGCATGCATTCAAGTTTCCCAACAAAATTCAGGCAACGGTCTAGAAGACCAAGGACTCCGTAGTACATGAGAAATGGCAAGAGGGTTCTTCACACTAGAAATTGCAATGCTTATTCTGACCATTCTGGTATGCCTGTATACAAGCACCTGGTTTGTAAAACCATCAATAAATATCTCACATACACTGTACTTAATGTCACTGTGTCCATTCTGAATATGTGGATTGGTGCCTGTGTTTCTAACAAAGTAGTTCACATTTTTACATAGGCAACAATTTTTTCTATAATGGAACCCCAACTACAAACATGTTTGTAATCATGGTGCTTAAATAAAGATATTATAAAATATATATTTTAATGAATACTAATAATACTAGTAATGATACTACTTTTTCCAAAAACAAACAATTGTCACAGAATAGCTACAAACTTATATCAGAATGACTGTAGCTTACAGTCACCATAAAATATATGTTTTATCTTTAAGTAGGCATGATTTTAAATAATGTTTAATCTAAATAAATTTCTGTACATGAAATACATGGCTTTACTAAAGGTTATAATGTTTAGAGACATATAAAATAAAAATCTGAGAGGCTACTCTTGGGGATAGTTATTAATAACCATTATATTTTAAAACAAATGTTTCATTATAGATTACTAAATTCTAATGCTAATAACATTAACAGGAAATACTTTTTTGAAATACTGTAAAGAACAAAAATATACTTTGGAAAAACAATAATAACTCTCTAGCAATTTTATCAGTCACATTTAAATTCCTCAAAACAAGATAAATAATAACATATAACCTTAAAGTATGCATAAAAGGGGGCCGAAGCTGTGGCACAGTGGTAGGGCATTTGCTTTGCACACACTGACATAGGACAGACCGTGGTTCGATTCCCCAGCATCCCATATGGTCCCCCAAGCCAAGAGCATTTTCTGAGCACAGAGCTAGGAGTAATCCCTGAGTGTCACAGGGTATGCCCCCCCTCAAAAAAATGGCAATAAAATGTCTTATTAGATTCGAACTTATAAATTGTGCAGTAAATGACAAAACCATCCTCAAATGAAAAGGTTTCACTTGTTATTAAAACACAATTAAAAATCCCTCAAATTTAAAAACACACACAAACCATACAGTGATGGGGAGTATATCTGTTCCATTGTCTACTGCTCTGAAGTAGATAATAAGAATCAGTGCTTTGTCTTTGGACACAAAGAATCAGAAGTTACTAACAATAAGTCACAAGTGAAATACTGAAAGAAACCTGTCTGGATATAGCTTAGGATTCAGGAGCTCCTGCCTTGTATATATAAGGACTATGCCCAATCCCTAGTATCATTACTCTCCAGCACTGCTGAATGTGCCCTCTTGTACCACTGAGCCTGAGTAGAACTGCATCCATCACCAAACCCTAACACTGAATCATGCACCCAGGGTCACCAATTATTATTTGAGTGATCTAGGGATTCACTGAACATTGCCTGAGAGGCACCCTTAAAAAAACACAAAAAATATAATGTTTTCTATACCTCATCTATGATTTTAGTGATGTGAAATATATGGTTTATGAAACACCACTGAGGCAATTATTTTTACTTATTTATTTTGATTTCAGGAAGTCACATCTCTGACAGCACTCAGGGACTGTCCCAGCAGAGTGTGTAGGGGTCATTCTCAGTAGTACTCAAGTGACGCTGTTATACCAGGGATTGAACCCAGGCCTTCCACATGCAAAGCCCTTTGAACTATCACCCCATCTCAACAATTATTTCTAAATCAGAAAGTTGTATTTTTACGTTACTGAAAAATCTTTAAACAAAAAAGAGATTCCAATAAATTTTTCACTCTAAAGACAAACTACATTGCTGAAACAGCACCACAATACCAGACAAATGCAAGAGCAAAGTCAACTATATTAGTAAGATTTAACAGAATCTACTGCATTCTATTAGGAAAACAAAGAATATGCTTTGGAAACTGACAATGAACATGCTTGAACCATTAGCAAGAATACTCAAAACACAAGAAATTTCCTTTTGCCATAACACAATACATTTCTCTATTTTACTCAGTAAAGAACAAGAATGATAAAACACACCAAAGGTCCTTAATTTTCATGGATTAACAACAAATATAATTGGTATATAGCTAACAAAGGTACTAAACTAAGCACTTACTTTGGCAAAGGCTTCAAAAATATCAAAGGAAGATGGCAGCATAGAAGTATCCTGTATTTCTTCTTTCATGAAATGCTGAAATGCCATTGCAAGCTGCCTGAGTCCCTCTTTCTTATCTTCAGTCAGTTTGCTAATGTCTTTTTTTAAAAAAGAAAAAAGAGCACAAGCACAATGTGAACTTTTAGTGAGTAATTTTCAGGTACCCAATGATAAACTGTTTAACCAGGATTCCATTCTGAGAGCAAATACTTATCTTTATTTGATGATTACAGATTTTGGCACATAAAATATCAGTTCAAGTTCATCAGACTTTAACTATAAGATCAAATATGCATCAAAATAAAATATATAAACAAATTAAAAAGCATTAAGACTAAAATCAGATAAACGGGCTACCAGTTACCCAATATATATCCTGTATACATATATAGACCACCATAATAGTTATTAAATCAGTGGATTTAAATAGAGTTTTCCATGAAACGATTTACAACAAGGCTAAGACTAAAAAATAAACTATATCATCTCTAAGGCACAAAACTGAAAGTACAAACAAAAAAGTTCAGCTCAAGTTCAAATAGATGAAATCCATCATACAGAAAGTATATCAAGAAGACAAATAGATTAACAAAAGAAATCTTAACTTCATGTTATTTCTAGGATCAACAAACAAAATACAGTGCTTCACAAAAAAATACTGAAGTTTCAAAATAAAAAAATAACCCTTTAGGGCCAGAGTGGTAGCACAGTAGTAGGGCATTTGCCTTGCACATGGCTGACCGAGGATGGACCTCAGTTCGATCCCTGAGTCCCATATAATCCTCCAAGCCAGGAGCGATTTCTGAACACATTGCCAGAATTAACCCCTGAGCATCACCAAATGTCCCCCCCCCAAAAAAAAAGAATTAACCCTTTAAAATCACTTTCTCTTTTGGGCCATTCCTGGTGGTAGTTAGAGCTTAATCTTGACTCTATTATTGACTCAAATCTTGACTCTGTATTCAGAGATCTCTCTGGCAAAGGTTGGAGAATCATGTATGGTGCTGGAAATTGAATCTCAGTTGGCCACATGCAAGGCACTCTCCCATCCCTAACACTCACTTTCATTTAGACCACAAATCGATGCTAAAAGGCTAAGGTACACAGCTTAATTAATAACCCTGGAGCAGCAGTAAATATATGACAATGTTACTGAGCAAGGCCAATGTAAACACTAAAACTCATGGGCCAGGGATATTAATTTCCTAGCAGTAATATAATAAGACAAAATGACAACTTCTCTATTAAAACTCAAAAAAGATATAGTGGGATGAACTATAGCGTATTTCTGTTTCTCCTGTCAGGTCTACATATTTTCTTTAAATTACTTGTTCAAAATAGCAATTAGCCATGATTTCTTAAATAATTCATTTCCATTGGCACTTAGGATCCTATGACTATAAATCTATATAACGTCATCTTCTTTGTCTCCAGATATATTAAACTGCATCATGTTTCTATATAAGCTCTGGCTAGTTGGAGGTTGAAATAATTTACAACCTCAATGAAGAGAAATTCTGTCAATATACAAGAAAATAAGCCCTGCATGGACTAAACGCTCAATGAAACCCTATCAGTCATCCTAAGTAGCTACGTCACTACCATGGTAATTCACGAGAACCTGTGTCAGACAGTCAAAGACTTACGTGTTTTCTTATCCCCTTAATATTTAAAGAACTAAAGAAGTAAATATTTCCTGAAACTTCACTTCCTCTACTCCAGTTACATCACTTCTTTGAAATCAAAAAGAAACCAAGACAGCGAAGGGAATAGAGTTGGAAGAAAAAGAATAATTATTCTGTCAACCAAACTGAGTTATTTTATTACTACACTCTTCTTTCTCCCTACCAGTCTTGCACAATTTTATGGCACTTTACAAACTTCTATATGACAAAGCTATCCTGGAATTTATCAAACATATACCAGACATATATAAAAACATGGGAAGCTTTATTAGATTTGCCTCACATAATAAAGTGACAGAAAATCTAAGTTAAAAATAAGGCAATTAACCAATTCATCCATTTTTTTTGTATGTTGAAAGATAATCACTTACTTGACTCCAGATCATAAAATGTATAAAGTGTCTCTGATTCAGAGGGCTTTTCTTCTCTCTACAAAATAAAAGGAACAGAAAAAAAAACTTATTAGACTCCAATATATAAGTGAATTTCATCAATGTCTTTAAGTATTTAAATAAAAATTCATTATAAAAGGTAATTTTCTACATATTTCTACTCATCACATTAGTCTTGTTATTTAATTGTAGCAATTATAAAATAAAATCTAAGTTGTGAATGAAATTTATCCTGACAGTTTAATTTCCAAATGAAAAATTTACACCAGAAGCTTTCAGATAGACTGAATTTGTAGCGATACATAGAAGGATTAATAAAAATAAGAATTTGAGGAACTGGAGCAATTGTACAGAAGGTAGGGAGCTTTCTTACATATGACCAACCTGGGTGCGACCCCAAGCATCCCATATAGTTGCTTCAATCCCACAAGGAGTAATTCCTGAGACTTAAACCTTGAGCACTGCCATGTGTGATACAAAAATCAAACAACACACACAAAATAATTTGTTATAACTGTACAAACTTGGGTAAATTTCTTAACCTTAAGTCAAGACAAATCAAATTCCTTTTCTGAAACATGAAAGAAATAACCCCATTGACTTACTGGGTTATTTGGAGACATGACAATATATGAAGACAATATATCATGAAAGTAATTAACAAAAGGCCTACAAACACTAAGTATTCAATAGAAGGTAGATATTACCATTGATTTTGTTTGTCTAATTCAATTCAGTGCAAATTAAAGATTAAGTAATAGCTTTAACAAAAAAAAATAACTCAGTTTCTATAGAAATCTATTTCAAATTTACCACAGATTTACTACTTTTCTTATATTAACAAAAAAATAAAGTTCCAGGGCCAGAGTGATAGCACAGCAGGAGGTAGAGTGTTTGTCTTGCATATCGCTGATCTGGATTTGATCCCCAGCATCCCATATGATCATCCTTCACAGTCTGTTGCCAGGAGTAATTTTGAGCAGAGAACTAGAAGTAATACCTGACACTGTTGGGTGTGGCCCCAAAACCAAAATAAATAAATAAAATAAATATACATCTCAAATATAACAATGACTGTCATTATTTTTAATATATAAATATCTTTATTTTAACACTGTGGATTACAGAGTTACTCATAATAGTTATTTCTGGCATTCAATGCCCCAACACCAATCCTACTATCAGAGTAACATTCCCTCTACCTTGTAGTTTCCCACCCTCCTTCAAGCCTGCACTGAGGCAAGTACAAATAATTTACTTAATATTGCTTGTTAAAACTAAGTGGTAATGAAATTCTTGAAAAGACTTCATTAAAAGAACAATTTTAAAAATTGTCATATCTCACAATGGGGTCATTATGTCATGGTCATGTCATTAAGATGTTTATTGCTATTTGAGCATTTCGTTGTTTTTTAAATCACTTTATAAGGCACTGTGGTTATAAAATTATTCACGATTGAGTTTCAGTCATACAATGTAAACCACCCTTCACCATTCACCAGTGTGTAATTCTCATCCTTATCCTGCCTGCCTCTGGGGCAGACATGTTTCTTGCAGGTAGTAAAATGTTGGATTCAATTTTATTTTTGAATTAGAAGTTCAGTAGCAAGTATATTTTTGAAAATTACTGAATCACAATGAATTCATTAAAGCACCGGCTGAAAGTTTAGTAAGCTCTCTCTCTTCTTTTTAGTTCAGAGATTTTTTTTTTTTTGGTTTTTGGGCCACACCCAGTGATGCTCAGGGGTTACTCCTGGCTATGCGCTCAGAAGTCGCCCCTGGCTGGCCTGGGGGACCATATGGGGCACGGGGGATTGAACCGCGGTCCGTCCAAGGCTAGTGCGGTAAGGTAGGTACCTTACCTTCAGCGCCACCGCCCGGCCCCAAGTTCAGAGATTTTTTTTAATTTATTTAAACATCTTGATTACAATATTAATGTGATTAGGTTTCAGTCATGTAAAGAACACCTCCTTCACCAGTGCAACATTCCCATCACCAATGTCCCAAATCTCCCTCTATCCCACCCCACCCCCACCAGTACTCCAGATAGGCTTTCCAGTTCCCTCATTCATTCATTAAAAAATGCTTCTCATGCTATGAATTCATAAGGAATGGGTTCCAGCAGCTCAGGCTCCTTTCCATTGGTTCTCACAAAGTGAGCTTCTCTGGGTGGAGCAGGCTGGCACTTCAACTGAACCCAAGTTCCTTCCTCTTTGGCTTCTTTCTTTTTCTGATCATTTTCCTTCACCCGCTTCAGGAAGCTGTCTCGACTTTTAGAGTGCTTAATATGCTCAATACAAACATTAATTCTCTTGGCAAGAATCTTGCCTTTGACTTGTTTATTTACAACAACACCAACAGCATGCTGGGTAACATTGTAGACTCTTCCAGTTTTTCCATGTTAACATTTGTGGGGCATTCTTTTTTGAACAGAGCCCATTCCCTTTATGTCTACAATATCACCTTTCTTATAAATCTGCAACTCCATGTTTTCTACAGGGTCTAGAAAACATGTAACGGGAGTCCCTCCTCTTTCCCTTTGTGTTGGTCATGACTATGATTTACTGGAAAAACTGGAAGATGGCGGTCCCAGCCGAAAGGCAGCTCTCTCTTTTTTAATAAAAGGACAAGAGTTAAAAAAATAATAATGGTGTGAGAGTGGCAACTGTTATTGTTTGCATAGGCCCACAAAATATGAGGAAGATGGAGAGAAAAAAAACCCTTGACCCAAATATAAGGAGATGTTATCCCTGAAGTTTTCTGGCATAAGACTGACTCTGGGTTCCAGGCATAATAGGTTGTCCAACCCGAGTCAGTCTCTGTGGTCCTGGTGAAATATTTTTCGCACATTAGCTATTGTTGGTGTCTGGTTTCTGTAGTTAAATATTCTGGTTTCTGTGCATTTCCTTCATCAAAGTCAGGATGATGTGGATCAACCTCTAGTTTCACCTCACCATTAGATGTGGAGCGTCCTGCCCTGCAAGTAGGTTGTTGCTGTTGTTGAGTCATATGGATGTTAAGAGAACACTCTTTGAAGTAATTCAATACCAGGGTATCTGTACGGTCCCCAGTAGAGGTTTGCTTCCTGGTGATGTTGTAGACAATTGTGGTTGCTTCCGTAGATGGTCAATGGTTCAGGGATGTATGGACAATGCCCATTCTTCTGAGGTCTGAGCCAAGTCACTATACCAATGTTCAGAGTATAAGGCCAAACTACATTACAAAATATGTGTTCCTATCTCTATTAGATAATAACTTGTTTGCATTTGTAATATTTTCCCATTTTAATTTGACTATGCAAGAGAGGAACAATGCCACAAGGTGTCTCTGGGGGCCAAGGGAACAAGTATAACAATCCTCTTAACTTAGTTCTAACATGAATTCCAAAGTGAAAGACTCTTCTACCAGAATTCCTTCTTAAATGGATCACAAAGGAACAAAAAACAAAAACAGTGGGCAAAATTGTAAGAGGATATTCAGTAAGAGTTTAGCAGTTAAGGGAAAACACCTAAGATATTCATAGGAGATAAACATGTCCCTTTTATGTCATTAGAAATAGTTGGGAGAAGGTATTGAATTCAGGACATCACTTTGGTCTGTGATTTGGCCTTCTGGAGTCTGCAAAAAGACTCCCAGCACTCCCATATCGGGAAATGTCTTTAAGTGGGGACTTCTCATAAACCTAGTATGGTAGAAACTACAGTTACACAGTGAAGGAAGGTGGAGGACAGGAGGCCACTGAGAGCACATAAATAGGAGAAGACTATTGGTTTTTTCTCAGGCTAAGAGTCTATTCTTTCACTGTGGGAGCTGGTTGGTGGCTGCTTGAGTGTGGATAACGTGTTTCATGAGCAGCCAAGAACTGAGGGTAAAATGATTAAATGTGGGGTAATAGACATAGACAGTGAGGGTGAGGAAGTAAAGGACTAAAAATAAACTTCTGGGTGGTGAACCAAGAAGGTACGGAAAGTATACAGCATAGACATTCTGTATATGACAGAATGATATCGTAATTATCTATACTTTACAGGATGAACACTGGTGGGAAGTAAAGTTGCCTGTGACTTCCTGAAGCCAGCCCCTCTTGTGCTGTGTGGGCGTTGGGGAAAGTCTGGGGTCCCCTTTAAACTCCTCCCCTCCTCCTGGCATCACTTGGAATGGCCCTGTGGGCATGTGCCTAGGGATAGCCCTAGAGTCTGGGAGGAAGAAGATGGAAGGCTGCTGGAGTGGCCCAAGCCCCGCAGTCCCCCTAAGCTTGG
>PVKC010030984.1:0-14666 GCA_004027635.1 Crocidura indochinensis
AAAAAGACCCTTCAAACAAAGGATCAGACAATGTAAAAATTCTCAAAGAATATGTACAAATGAAAATAAAAGTTTTTGATAAATTCAACAAAAAACAATATAAGAATTATTGGAGTACCAGAGACCAGGAAGAAGATCTCCAGGAAGAATCAATAGTCAAGGACATCATTGCAGAGAAACTCCCAGAGCTAAAGATTGCATGCAACCAAATCCTGCATGACTGAATAATACCAGCTGAAAGATATTTGTAAATAAAGCACACCAAGACAGATCCTAGTCATAATAACGAATCCCACAGATAGAGAATACTAAAACAGCAAGATCAAAAAGAGAGATTACATTCAAAAGACCATCCTTAAGATTTACGTCAGATTTGTCACAAGAAATCCTCAAGGCCAGAAGGCAGTGGTAAGGTACAGTGACAAAACTCAATGAAATTAATGTTTTCTCTAGAATACAGCACCCATCCAGACTCACTCTCAGATTTGAAGGAAGAATAAATAACTTCATGAATAAGCAACAGGTCAGAATTTTCAGAGTCAAAACCAGCTTTAAAAGAAAAACTGAAAGATTATTTTTAAGACAAGACAGACCAACAGATACACCAAATTTCTACATAAAGATGACCCTAAATCTGATGACAATTATCTATCTCAATGTCACCAGACTAAATGCACCAGTTAAATGACACATAGTAACAAAATGATTCAAAAAGCTGAATCCAACATTGTTCTGCCTACAAGAATCACATTTAATAGTTAGAACAAACATAGACTCAATATCAAAGGTTGGAGGAAAATAATTTAAGCAAATAACATCCTTAAAATAGCTGGTATCCATATTAATATCAGATGGCACAAAATTAGACTTAAAGAAGTTATAAGAGACAAAGATGAACACTTCATAATAATCATGGGTATGCACAGCAGGAAGAAATCACACTCCTAAATGAGGGACCAGCAAAATATTTAATACAATTGTTGACAAATCTAAAAGAAGACATCAATAGCAATACAATAACAGTGAGAGACCTAAACACTGCTCTATCACTCCTTGATAGTCAACCAGAGTGAAACCCAACAAGAATATACCAGATCTGAAAAGAGAAATGAAGATAGTGAAATAGTGTATACACACACACAGACACACACATGGCACTCTATCCCCAGAAAACTGGATGTGCATTCTTCTCCAATTTACATGGGATAGACAACATGCTGGCCCATAAAACATACCTCCATTAAATAAAGAGAATAGAAATCATACAGACCATCAGATCACAGTGCACTGGAATTAGAAGTGAAATCAAAGGTACACGGAAGGAAATATTTAAACCCTGGAAATACACAGCTCACCATTGAACAACCCTGTGGGTCAGAGTTGAAATCAAAGAGGAAACAAATGCAAATGATAACATAAATTTTCAGAATTTGTGGGACACAGAAAAAGGAAAGGAGAAAAAGGAAAGGGGAAAATTTATAGGTTTTCAAGCACACATCTGAAAGGAAGAAGGGGCCTACAAAAATAGCTTAATGACAGAGCTTATAAAATTAGAAAATGAACAAAAGAAACCATATATAGGTAAGCAGAGGAAATAAGAAATCTTAGAGCAGAAATCAATAAAGTGGAAGTGGAAATCCCAAAAAAAAATACAAAAGATAAACGAAAGCAAAAGTTGGTTCTTTAAAAAAATAAACTAGATTGCTAAACCACTAGCAGAGCTCGCAAAGAGAGAGAAATTTAACAAACAGGATTAGAAATGAAAAGCAGGAGTTATACTACAGATTTTAGAGATTCAAAGAGTAATCAAAGACTACTTTGAGAAACTCTATGCCACAAAACATAAGAACCTGAAAGATATGGATGAATTTTTGGACTTTTATAATCTTCCACCACTGAACCATGATGATCTAGCATATCTAAAATGAGGAAATTAAATTGGTAATCAAAAGCTTTCCCCAAAACAAAAGCCCAAGTCCAGCTGGATTCAATAATGAATTCTTTGAAACCTTTTTTTTTTTTTTTGGTTTTTCGGGCCACACCTGTTTGATGCTCAGGGGTTACTCCTGGCTAAGTGCTCAGAAAATGCCCCTGGCTTGGGGGGACCATATGGGACTCCAGGGGATCGAACCACAATCCTTCCTTGGCTTGTGCTTGCAAGGCAGACAGCTTACCTTTAGTGTCACCTAGCTGGCCCAAAATTCTTTGAAACCTTTAAAGAAGAATACCACCAATTCTTCTTAGAAATTCTCAGGAAATTGTAAAAGCAGAAACACTTCCATATGGTTTTAATGAGGCTAACGTCACCTGGATACCAAAACTATACAGAGATGCTGGGGGAAAAAGAAAGAAGAAGGCTACAGATCAACATCCGTGATGAACACAGATGCAAGATCCTCAACAAAATCTTGGCAAATAAGATTCAACTCCTCATCAAGAAGGTTATATAGCATGGCCAAGTAGGTTTAATTAAAAGGATTAAAGAATGGTATAGCATACATAAATCAATCAACACAATATACCATATAAACAAAAGGAAAACTAAAAATCATATAATCATATCAGTAGATGTGGGTAAATTGTTCAAGAATGTTCAACACCCATTTAAGATAAAAACTGTCATCAAGATGGGAATAGAAGGACCTTATTTCAATATAGTCAAGGCCACTTACCACAAGTAAATGGCAAATATTATATTCAATGGGGATAAACTAACAACCTTTCCTCTAAAATCTAATACAAATCTAGTCTCTCACCACTTCTATTCAACATACTACTGGAAGTACTTGCCATAGCAATTAAACAAGGAAAAGATATCAAGGGCATCCAGATAGAAAAGGAAGTAGTCAAGCTCTCACTGTTTGCAGATGACATGATACTATATTTAGAGAACCCTAACGATTCTACCAAAAATCTTCTAGAAACAATAATTCATACAGCAAATGGCAGGCTACAAATTTAACACTCAAAAATTTATGGTCTTCTTATACACCAATAATGACAGAGAAGAAATGGACATAAAAATAATTCCATTTACATTAGTGTCACACAAACTCAAATACCTTGGTGGCAATTAAAGAGGTGAAGAACCGATACAAAAAATTAGAAAGCACTGATTCAAGTAATAAAAGAGTACACACGGAAATGGAGACACATACACTGTGGATTGGGAAGATTAACATAATTAAAATGGCAATACTCCCCAAAACATTGCACAGATTTAATGCACATATTTAATTTAATTTAATGACTATCTAAGGATACCCATGACAAAGAAGTGGAACAAACACTTCTTAAGTTCATTTGGAACAATAAATACCCACTAATAGCTAAAGCAATCCTAAGGGAAAAAAAGAGAAGGCATCACTTTCCCCAATTTTAAATTCTTTCATTAAAACAGCATGGTTTAGAATAAAGACAGACCTTCAGATCAATGGAATAGACTTGTCTATTCAGAAAATGTTCCCCAATCATACAATATTAATATTTGATAAAGGGACAACAAAAGCAAAACAAAGCAGGAAAGATGCTTCAACAAATGATGTTGGGACAACTGGTCAGCCTTGAACCTCCACCTAACACCATGCTCAAGGGTCAAGTTCAAATGGATCAAGACCTTTATACCAGATCCGGAACCATAAAGTATACAAAAGAACCAGTAGGTAAAACACTCCATGACACTGAGACCAAAGGCATCTTCAAGAAGGAAACAGCACTGTCCAAACAATTTGAAGTTGAGAAAGTTGAGACTATATTATTCTGAGAAGCTTTTACAACTCAAAGTAAATATTGACTAGGATATAAAGACCACCCACAGAATGGGAAAAACTATTTATCCAATAGCTATCAGATAAGGGGCTAATATCTAATTTATAGAAGGTACTGACAGAACTTAATAACTAATTTTTTAACCTCATCAATAAATGGGGATAATAAGTGAATAGGCAATTCCTCAAAGAAGAACTACAAATGTCAAAAGATACATGAAAAATGCTCCACATCACTAGCACTGCCTTGGTTGAGTACAGCCAGGTGTTATTCCAAAATTGAAGATCGAGGAAAATGAATATTTTTAAAGTACAAAAGTAAGTTTCTTTATACACAACTAATAATTTACTTTTTAATATGTAAACACAAAAAAACACAAAAAATGTGATTAAAATTTTGTTGCATTTTAAGAAATTGTATATAGTTCACAAAGTAAAAGTTGACTAAATAATTTGCAGCAGACTTTATTGGTATTAAAAAACTGAAAAGGAAGTGTCATCATTAAAAATAGGATACCATATCAGTGGTCTTCAAACTACGGCCTGTGGGCCACATACTGTATTTGTTCCCATTTTGTTTCTTCACTTCAAAATAAGATATATGCAGTGTGCATAGGAATTTGTTCGTAGTCTTTGTTTTTACTATAGTCTGGCCTCCAACGATCTGAGGGACAGTGAGCTGGGCCCCTGTTTAAAAAGTTTGAGGACCCCTGTCATAGATTATACAGACTTGAACCAATGTTACAGATGTGCATCATTTGGGTATAATACACTTCAAAATATTGCTCTCCAAATGTATATGTTCTTCTTATTCCAGATATCTTAGATTTGCTAACAGGACATTTTCAAATGTTGCTCTCCATCAGTTTCATATAACAAAGTGATCTCATTTGTACTTGCTTCAGGTTCTGCACCAAGAACATTACCTGTGTCAGTAGTATGCCAGTTTACCAAATTTACATATCAAAGTGTCTAAATTGTTTGAAAATGTATTACAGTCTGACATCTTTTGCAATCTCTATTTGGTGCTTAAAATATTTGGTGTCTATTAAAAATAATTCAACTGTGTATTTTTGACATTTGATAAAGCGTAAAGGGAAAATTTCAATTGCTCTCAAAAGATTTCAAAGGGCAACTTTATAAGTTGCCTTTTTTTCTAAACATATATGACATTTTTCACTATTAATATTCAGAATAAAATTGAATTATATATAACTTTGATGACATCTATATCAATGCATCTTTCTCACTTTATATATTAAGAGGCTATATTGAAGAGAGCTTGTGACATAGGAAAATAATTTGCAATTGATATGCCTCTCTTTGATTCCTGAATGCCACCTTCTGTTAGAATGCTAAATAGTTTCATGATCTTCTACAGATTAAATAAAATAAATTTAGATTTATTAATAACAAGGAAGTTAATCCAATGGGAAAGACCCAGAGATGATTGCTATGCAAACCTAAAATATCTGTATGGCTATGCACCTTAACTGGTGGAGATCTCGGACAAAAATGACAAAAAATGGCAAGAGATGGGGTTTAGGTAAAATTTAGGAGTTCTCAAAAGATCATAAGCATTGCTTCAGAATTAAAATCGGGAACAGATACATGAAAAACAAGTGCCTTAACTCTTCTATCATCTTTCTGACCCATAAATTTTTATTTATTACTAGTTACCAGAACTATTTTATTACAGAAATGAAACATTTTTTGTTTGATTGTTTGTTTTGGTCACACCAAAGGCGTTCAGAGGTTACTCCTGGGTCTGCATTCAGAAATTGCTCTTAGCAGACTTGGAGGACTATATGAGATGCCAGAAATCAAACTGGGGTCTGTCAGAGATCGGCCACCTACAAGGCAAACGTCCTACCACTGTGTTGTCACCCTGGCTCAGAAAAGTTATATTTATAAGACTAGTATAACCTATGTCTTTTGGGGAAATTAATATCAACAAATTAAAGATTAAAATAATACAAATTTTCTCTCTGAATACAATAATATTGACCACAAGAAGAAATAATGTAGAGATTAAAAAGGTTATGAATAGTCAATGATTAATGAATAAATTAAAGAAGTAAAAATAATTAGAAACAAATGAGAATGAAGCACTACATGTTAAATCTTTTGGGCCATAATAAAAGCAGTACTGAGAGAATTTTAGAGCAATGCAAGTGTGTCTTAGAAAAAAATAGAGGTGTTTTGTGGCTGATATATTCAGGAAGGATTTTGGGTTTGGCTAGGCCTCTCCCTGTACCTCTGTACTCCAGAAGTCCTGGAAGGCGCACCCATGATCCAGGACCTTCTACCTTGTCTGTGAAAACAGACATACCATAGACTCATCTAACTTTCAAAAGAGAGGCACAACTAGCACCAAAATCTCATGGGCATGCAGCCTTGAAACCAATCACACTGAGGCTCATTTGGAGTGGTATGGGGGCATGTCTCCCACCCTGCTGAATCCGAGAGACCAGCCCTACAACTGCCACCACACCAATGACTCAGCTTCACTAATGATTTTCACTAATCATTGCAGAGATTCATGACTACTAAAAAAACTCCAGGTATGCTGGGTTTGTGGCTGACACTCAAGAGCTCATCTGGACCTAGCTAAGCTGCTTCCTACCACACCTCAGTACTCAGTACGTCCAGAAGTTCCTGTAGCCAATGGGTGGGGTTCAGGAAGATTAGAAAACTGGTGACAGATGTGGAGAAAATGTTACATGGTGGTGGAAATGGTATTGGAATATTAAATGGCAGAAATGACTGTTTTGTGAGCTATTCTGTAAGCAATGTTGTCTAAAATAAAAATATTGTGATGGAAACACTATTAAACTATTATCATAAATAAGAGAAAATAGGATACTAAATCATCTATTCAAATTATTTTTAAAAAGAAGAAAAAATTAACATAGTAAATAAAAGGACAGATGTAATAAAATTTGATTAGAAATAATGAAGAAATGAATAAATAAATATTAGTTCAAAGAGACAATGAAACTAAGAGATAAGAGATTTTTTTGGACTTTCTTTTGGCTTGATACTCAAGGATTACTTCTGACAGGACTCAGGCAATTATTTTGTGGGGTCGGGAGGGTTATGAACTGGGCTAGTCTATTTCAAGGCAAGTAACTTGCTGTATTTCTGGCCTCTGAAGTTGATTTTTGAATAGGTAAAATGGCCAGAGACCTGAAATAGAGATTAAGGTATTTGCTTTGTATTAATTGATCCCACTTCCATCACAGTATTACATGTGTTCTTGTAAATGCCAATAAGAGGGCTACCTCAGAGGCCAGAGGAATCTGCTCCTGCTGTGAGATTACCAATTAGGAGAGACTGTAAGTGTCACCTGTGCGTGTTTCTCTGCTGTCCTGTGTCCTGAATGTCTCCTGAGTGTGCCAAGAAGAGCCCCCAAAAATTGCTATTCTAGAGGCTCCAGAAAAGCTTGACTGCTCAACTGTGCTTCATTTCAGTGCACTCTTGCTAACAAATGAACCCCACCATAACACACACAAAAAATCACACTACAAGCATGACAATGGGGAAATCTCACAGGCAAACACCATGCACAGAGAATGAAGATGATAGATCTGATGACACAAAAAATACAAACCATCTGATTAACCTCTCAGATAAGGAGTTTAGAATAGAGATATGGAGGATCCTCATGGAAATCAAAGAAAATATAGCTCTAGGTAAACAGGACACAAAGACAGAAATCAGAAAACTCCAAACTGAAATAACAGATCTGAAAAACATGGTGGCTGGACTGAAAAACTCAATGGAAAGTCTCTCCAGCAGTGTAATAGTAGCCAAGGAAAGAATCAGTGAACTGGAATATGAAATACAGAACAACCCCATACAGCAGAAGAGATTGGAAAAGAACCTTAAGGCAAATGATCAGACAATGGAAAAAGTACTCAAAGGATGTGAACAGATGAAAATAGAAGTATTTGATAAACTCAGCAAAAACAACATAAGAATTATTGGTGTCCCAGAGGCCCAGGAAGGGGATCAACAGGAAGAATCAACAGTCAAAGACATTATCACAGAGAAACTCCCAGAGTTAAAGACTGCATGTCGTCAAATGCCCGAAGAGTACCAGCTAAGAGACCTGAATAAGAAAAACAACACCCCAAGACACAGCCTAGTCACAATGACGAATCTTACAGATAGAGATAAAATACTGAAAGCATCAAAAATCAAAAAGGGAAATTAAATTCAAAGGAGCATCCTTAAGATTTACAGCAGAAAAATAACAAGAAACTCTCAAGGCCAGAAGACAATGGTGGGATATTGTGACAAGACTGAATGAAAAGGAGGCTTCACCTAGAATACTGCACCCAGCTCAACTCACGTTCAGGTTTGAAGGAAGGATACATAGCTTCATGGATAAGCAACAGCTCATAAACTTTACAGATGCAAAAATCTTAAAGGAAACACTGAAAGGTCTACTTTAAGATAATACAGAACAACAGACACACCAAACTTATACACAACGATGACATTAAAGCCCATGACAATCTTCTCCCTCAATGTCAATGGAATAAATGCACCAGTTAAGAGACACAGAGTATCTAAATGGATCAAAAAGATGAATCCAACCTTCTTCTGCCTACAAGAAACACACCTGAATAGTCAGAACAACACAGACTCAATCAAAACAGTATGGTATTGGGATAAAGACAAACCCTCAGACCAGTGGAATTGGCTTGAGTACTGAGAGAATGTTCCCCAAACATACAATCTAATTTTTGATAAAGGAGCAAGAAATCCTGAAAAAAAAACAACAACAAGGAAAGCCTCTTCAATAAGTGGTGTTTGCACAACTGGTTAGCCACTTGCACAAAAGCGAACTTAGACTCCCAGCTTACATCATTTATGAAGGTAAAATTTAAATGGATTAAAGACCTTGATATCAGAATTGAAACCATAAGGTATATAGAACAATATGTAGGTAAACACTCTATGACATTGAGAATAAAGGCATCTTCAAGGAGGAAACTGCACTCTCCAAACAAGTGGAAGCAGAGGTAAACAGATGGGAATATATTAAACTGAGAAGCTTCTGCACCTCAAAGGACATAGTGCCTAGGATACAAGAGCCACCCCCTGAGTGGGAGAAACTATTCACCCAATAACCATCAGATAAGGGGCTAATATTCAAAATGTACAAGGCACTGACATAACTTTACAAGAAATAAAATATAATCCCATCAAAAATGGGAAGAAGAAATGAACAGACACTTTGATAAAGAAAAAATACAAATGGTCAAAAGGCACATGAAAAAATGCTCTACATCACTAATCAGGGAGATGAAAAGCAAAACAACAATGAAGTACCATCTCATGCCACAGAGTTTGGCACACATCACATAGAATGAAAACAAGCAGTGCCGGAGGGGATGTGGAGAGAAAGGAACTCTTTTTCACTGCTGGTGGGAATGCCTTCTATTCCAACCATTATGGAAAGAGATATGGAGATTCCTCCAAAACTTGGATATTGAGCTCCCATATGATCCAGCTATACCACTCTTAAGGATATATCATAGAAACACAAAAATACAATACAAAAATACCTTCCTCACACTTATATTCATTGCTGCACTATTTCCAATAGTCAAACTCTGGGCACAACCAAGATGCCCTTCAACAGATGAATGGCTGAAGAAACTGTGGGGGGTAGGGGCCGGTGTGGTGCCTCTAGAGTTAAGGAGTCTGCATTGCCAGAGCTAGTCTAGGGACAGACTGTAGTTCCCCCAACCCAGGGGCGACTTCTGAGCTCATAACCAGGAGTAACCCTGAACGTCACTGGCTGTGGCCCAAAAACAAAAAAGGGGGGGGGGGAATAGACTGTAGGACATATACACAATGGAATATTATGCAGCCATTAGGAGAGATGAAGTCATGAAATTTCCTATACATTATGTACATGGAATCGATTATGCTGATTGAAATAAGTCAGAGGGAGAGAAGTAGACACAGCATTGTCTCACTCATTTAAGGGTTTTAAGAAAAATAAAATACATTTTTGCAGTAAAACTCAGCGACAAAAAGGAGGGCTGGAAGGTCCAACTCATGACTCGAAGCTCACAACAAAGAGTGGTGAATGTAGTTAGAAAAATAACTACACTGAGAACTATCGTAACAATATGAATGAATGAAGAAAGTGGAAAGCTTATCTGGAGTACAGGTGGGGGTCGTGTGGGGATGTGGGAGGAGGAACTTTAGTGGTGGGAATCTTGCACCGGTGAAGGGTTGTGTTCTTTATATGTCTGAAACCCAACTATAATCATGTTTAATCTCGGTTTTTAAAGATATTTAAAGAATAAACAAAAAATTACTACCTGAACAGAACTATGACTAAATTTGAGCACTTTTGAGTGTGCCCAGAAACAAAATGAAACCAGCAACAAAAATATTTAAAAAACACAAAATTATAATTGTGATAAAAAACGAAACTCAAAAAATGGAAGAGAATAGTAACACAACATACAGCAAAAATTTATGATCATTTAAATTGCAGTGATAAATAAATAAAATATCTGATTGGATTAATCTCAAGTACTCCAATACTTCCCAAATATAAAAGTTCAAAATCTAATGACCTCATTGACAACTACAAACCATTGAAAGAAAATTGAATATTATCCGTCTAAAGCCTTGAAAGCTGAAGAGAAAGGTGTATAACTCTTTATTCTGCCAACTTATCCTGAAAATCTTTCAAAGAAAGAAAAATAATAGGAATGGGAGTAAGGAGGTAAAGAGGAAATGTAAAAGAGGAAGAAGAAAAGGAGGAAAAAAAGCAGAAGAGCAGGTAAAGGAGGGGGAGAAGATTAGTACAGGCCAATATCTCTTATAAAGATTGGTTCAGAACTCACAAATATTGGCAAGTGAATCAAAAATATTAACAGGCTCATGCATTGTCATCAAGTGGAATTTATTCTTGGAATCAAGATAATTCAACATAGGAAAGGAACATGAGATGTATAATATCAATCATAAAATATGTGCATGATAGTGAATCATATAATTAACCCAATAAATGATTAGAGAAACAGTATTATTTAATATTTATTTATGATTTCAGAGTCATTAAAATTGAGAAGGAAGAAATTATCACATTGCAAAAAAGAAATTCATGATTCCAATACATCAGATGATCCAAATTTCTTGGCCAACTGGGAATAAGATCAATCTGCTGGGAAAATTACTTATTTCATTTTAATATATAAATTTCTTCATTTAACATTTAAATGGTAGTAAGTTACATAAATATCAAGTTCAAGAACACTATACATTTTTCTCTTTTTATAGTTTTTATTTTGACCAACGTGGATTACAAATCTTTCACGGTAGTATTTTAGGTACATAGTGACATTAAATCAGGAGCATTCCCACCACCCATGTTGTCCTCCCTCCATCCCTGCTCCTAGAATGCATCTCATATCCCCCTCTTTTGCACCCCGAACTGCTAGTGTGAGTGGTCCCCTCTGTGTCTAGCTTGTTGTAGATTGGGTATCAACACTGTTGTCGTTGGCTTTGAATTTGGTGTTTATTCTGATCATTTTTATTTCTACTTAATGTTCATACGACTGTTTGATCTTGGTACCCTCTGTTATTTCCCCTTCAATTTGTGAGGCAAAACAAGATGGTTCAAATTATGTGGTTCTGTTTGAAGGAAAGAAATAAAAAGGGGGGGGGGCAAAAAGTCAAATAAGCAAAACATGGGAGGAGTCCTTCTAGAGGCTATAAATATCAATTTAAGAGAAATGGAAAAAGGAAGAAAACATAACAATGCATAGCAAAAAATCAAGCAAAAAACCCGAAAAGCACCACAACAATAAAGAAGACAAACAACCCAATAACCACGATCCCAAATAAAAACAAAACAGAGCATAAAAACCAAACAAAAAAAACCAATAACAACTAAAACTTAATTTTTTTGCATAGGCACAATAAATATTTGGGAAATTAGATAGGGAATTCCCTTGGCCTAAGAGATGCAGGGTTTCTCCGTCCTTGGCATATACTATCATGGGAATAACTCCAGGTTCTGTAGATGCTCTTATTCTCCCCTAGGTTCTTTTGTGGTGCCTGGAAACTTTCCCCTCAATCCTGGATGATAAATTCAGGCCTTTGTAACTAGAGATCTTGCACAGGCCATAGGATGGAGTCTAGGATAGAGTCTTTCTTTATGGTTCTAGAAGTTCTGTACCATCACTGTTGCAAAAATACTATACTTTGACAACTTATCAATTTCTACACATTTTTGGGATGGGTGTGTTTTCGAGTTACTCAGCTGTGCCTAATTAGTGTTGCACTTAGGGAACCATATTCTATGTCATTTTGAACCAAGGTTGGCCAAAAGCAAACCAACTAGGTGACTTAACTTACATATTATCTTTACTGGTCTTGTGCTCATCTTAATTTTGAAAATCCTTTAAGCTAGGATTTTATGCTATAAAATTTTATAAAGTGATATTGTATTGCTTTAAAGGGAAAAGTTGGCCCAGTGTTATGTGATTGCTGATGCTCAGGGGTTACTCCTGGCTATGCACTCAGAAATCACTCCTGGCTTGGGGGATCATATGGGACACCGGGGATTTGAGGTGCTCTCTGTCGTAGGATAGTGCAGCAAGGCAGATGCCTTACCGCTTATGCCATTTTCCAGTCCCTAGTGTTATGTGATTTGAAATATATATATATATATTTATTTATATAAACTCATAAAACTTTCTACAGTTAAGATTAACATAACACAATTCAACCATTAATTTGTGAAAATAACTATTACAAAATAATATTATTCAATGCTTGCTAAAATATAATGTTTCATTCAATAGTATCTTTTCCAAATATTCATCTTTTAAAGTTTCTTTAGCTTGGGCCTTAATGATGATACATGAAGTAGGGTACTTACCTTGATATTGTCAATTTGATTCAAGTGCTGAAATCCCGTTTATTCCTTGCAACCCTTCCAAGAGATTTTCTTCCACACAGTGCTAGGACTAAGCCCTGAGCACTGATGTGTAAATCAGAAAACAAAAGTAAATATAGTTTCTTCAGTTTTACTTTTTAAAATTATATCAGCATTGTCTCTGATAAAATTATATCAGTATTAATAGATTATAAGCTAGTAATAAAAATTGTATTTACATATTAATTTAATCTAACAACAGAAAGTTAATTTTTCTTTTCTTTTATTTCTTTTTCTTAATTTTTGGGTTTTGGGCTACACCCAGTAATGCTCAGGGGTTATTCCTGGCACTCTGCTCAGAAATCATTCTTGGTAAGCAAGGGGGACTATATGGGATGCCAGAATTTGAACCACCATTGGTCCTGGGTCAGCTGCCTACAAGGCAAATGCCTTACCGCTGTGTCCCCAAAAGCTAATTTTTTAATAAAGATATACTGTAGAACAATGTTTGAATTTGTCTATAAACTAAATTATCTATATAATTTTATTAGTATTGCATATGTTCTTATGTAAAGACCTTATTGATAATAGTTGCCGAAATGAAAAAAATATATAAGAGCAAATCTTATAAGAGTGTATTATAATATCTTTAACAATTTTTTATTTTGATAAAAGATGATTTATAATCTCATTAGGTATTAGAATCTGTGGGAAATTTTTTGTTTTGTTTTGTTTTTGGACCACACCTGGTGACACTCAGAGGTTACTCTTGACTATGCGCTCAGAAGTCGCTCCTGGCTTGGGGGATCATATGGGACACGGGGGTATTGAACCACGGTCCGTCGAAGGCTAGCTCAGGCAAGGCAGGCACCTTACCTCTAGCACCACCGCTCAGCCCCAGAAAAAAAATTTTAATTATTTGAAAATATATACAAAGATATAGAGACCAAATAAAATAGTAAATATGTTAAAAAGCCTTCAGTGTTTATCTCTTGGAGTCAGAAAGCCAAATATTATAAAATTTACATAGAAAGAGAAAAATCACTATAAAGTATGTTTCATCAGAAACATTAGCTAACTTCAGAATACTATATAAATACAATACTATATTATAAAATAATTATGTATATGCTAAATAATTATATTCTGTCACAAACATGAATGAAAGGAAATATTCTTCCAAGTAAAGACTAAATAAAGTAATAAATATATGTGTTATATATATCAGTATATATCTATGTATATACAGAGAGTTTTTTAGCATTCTAGCAGGAAGATCTTTGCCATAAGGAAAATTACTCCAAGTAAATTTACTACAGAAGTCATCATACATATTACATCCTTTAAGGCCAATTCTAATTTCATCATTTTTGAAAATAAAGATTTCAGGGAAGAAGGAAATGATTCATTTAACTATACAACCAAAGGTATTATAAAATTGCTAAAAAGTCTAAACAATAACACAACTAAGAATAATGCAAAAGATAGTTAATAAACTTAGGAAGAATGACCTTTTAAAATATAATAAGCCCTTTCTTTCCTGAATTTTAAATATAACTGAGTTTTCCATATTCAATCTCTAAAGACTAAATTCAAAGACTAAACTTTGAGTTCAGCCCAAAATATGATTAAATAGGTAGTAAACTATATTGCTATCATATGTTTAGCCTTTTTATGACATTTATGCTCTTTCCCCAATAGAAAGTACATTCAGACATTTTCTGGTATAATAGTTATAAATGGATATAGTTAAGTGCCTATCAAAAAGTCAAAGTGATTGATAATATCCATTTACACAGGAAAGTTGTCTTGCAAAATTAATATTGTTTTAAACTAAGTAAGAAAGTTCCAATAAGTTCCAGAGAGATAGTACATTTTTTAAGGCAAGTGCCTTGCACATGACGATCCTGGCACCAAGTATGGTAACCAAAGCACCAGCAGGTTTGATCCTTGAGGACAGAATAGGAGAAAGCACTGAG
>PVKC010030985.1:0-14657 GCA_004027635.1 Crocidura indochinensis
ATCGAACCACGGTCCGTCCTAGGTTAGCACAGGCAAGGCAGGCACCTTACCTCCAGCGCCACCGCCCAGCCCCTGCACATATTCTTTTATCCTGCTGAAATCTAAAACCCTTTAAAGAATTAGGGAAGAAAGATCTTACCCATTACTCTGAGCAGGAAGTCTTATATGATAAGAAAGCCTTTTAAAAATTTATTAAGTGAGACAACTGACCTACGTTCTATCTGTGGTATCTCATATGGTTCCAACTGACCTGGATTTGATTCTTGGGATTCCATGTAGTCTCAGTGGCATCATGAGGAGTAATTCCTGAGTGCAGAATCAGTAGTAATACTTGAGCATCATTGGTTGTGACCCCAAACTAAAAACAACAAATAAGCCAGAATGCTGGCCATTTGGCCCCAACTTTATGTAATTCTTCAATGCTTTACTCCACATATGTCCTCCTGTTTGCATTCTAAAGTTTTTGATTGTAGTTATACGGTAGACAGCATGGTAGCTTTTAAAGAAATGGAAGATTGAGAGGAGGGTGTTAAAATTATTTGATAGTATGTTTATTTATTGGGACACCACATAGAGTTGACTAAAACTCCAAAAAGTCTATATAGTAAATAAATTAATTTAAATCAATACAATTATTACATAAACTTAAAATATACTTTCAGAAGAAAAAAATCCTATTCATAGTAAGAACAATAAATCCAAGTAATAAACTGTAAAAAAATCAAGAGAACATCTATAAAAATTGATAGAAAATTAGTTACTTTTTGTATATAATAAGTTCACATAATTAGAGATATAACAGATGTGAATACTCAGTATTACAAAACAATCCATTTCAAGTAAATCTATAAATTTAGAATGATTCCATTCTAATTTTTAATTAGATTTTTAACATTAAAAATGTAAAAAGACTGTGTCCAACATTTTTGCATGAAGAATAATTCAGGTGAAACTTAAAATCAGTTAACTTAAAATATTTTAATTATTAGGTGGGCTCCCAAGTGCTGCTCAGGGCTCTTAGGGAGCTGGGAGGCCTCCTCTGGTGACACTTGGTAAACAAGTCTGGTAGTTCAATTTTAGGGCCAGAGGAGGTGATTGTACTTGGCCCTGTGGTGCAGAGATTTCCACAACCAGCTATCAGTGTGCTTGGAGAATTCTAGTACCACACCAGTGACATGTCAAAGGCCATTTGATGATAGCAATCAAATTCGATGAGGCATATGCAAAACATACCTTTACCCCGTTCTATTTACTCTGTGCCTTAAAATCTACTTCCTAGACCAGAGCAATAGCACAACAGATGGGCATTTGCTTTGCATACTGCCAACCCAGATTAGATCCCGGGCATCCTGTACGGTAATTTCAGGAGTAATTTCTGAGCAAAAAACCAGTAGTAAGCCCTGGATGCTGCCAAAAACTTTAAAAATGCACATACTATCATCATTAAATATTATAAAGTGGTTTGCAAACAAGAACTAAGATGCATATACTTAGAATAAAAAATATATTGAAATAGAACCAGACATATCATACATAATTCAGAATATAATAAAATAGCGCTTGAATTAGGGAACTGAATTAAATAGCTAATATAGGGATAATTAGCTACTCATTTAGAAAAACTGCAGTAGTTTCCAAGGTTGTGACTTACAACAGAAATACATTTAAATAAAATGAAATTTAACTTAATGTGCTACTACTTGCTATAAATTTCAAATTTTCCCAAATTACACACATGAAGAGTGAATAAAAACTCGTTGAAAATTTTAACAATGAATTCAGCAATATGTGCCAGGGTCTCCTAATGCATACATGATCAAAATACTAAATTAGAGGTTAGCACTATAGCACAACTTTGCACATGGAGACCCAGGATGACCTGGGTTCTAACCTCAGCACCCTTCGAGGTTCCATTTCTGAGAGCAAAAAGCCAAGAATAACCCTTCAGTGACACCAGTTGTGGCCCCAGAAAGAAAAAACTAAATTAAAGAAATGATGATAAGAAAAAATTTGAACACATAAAAATCATTTTATATTCATAGGTTGGTGTAAGGTACCAAGCAATCAATCCTAAACAAAGGTGTTCCTCCAAATTTCTTTTCCTCTAATTTTTTATTTTGATATGTAAAAGCCACCTAGATTACAGGACCTTCCCCCACCATGGTGGATTTGGTTCTGAATAATAGAGTGGTGCTGACTTTGGAGGACACAGAAAGAGACTTTGACAAAAGGGGCTATAAAGCAAAAAGCAGGCTGACACCAATGAATATCTTTTCTGACTGCTTGGTATAATTTCTCCACCTGGAGTGGACTCACCACTCATGGATATATATTATGCTATAGTTTTGAGGTCACAGCTGACTGTACTCAAGGAACACATTAGGTTCTGTGCTTAGGGATCACTCCTATCAATTTCAGGGATCATCTAGGATGTTGAAGTTTGAATGCAGGTTGGCCATGTGCAGTGAAAACTCTATACCTGTTATACTTTGCTTTAGCATAAATACTTTGTGTCTTAATATAGTCTCTCTCTCTCTCTCTCTCTCTCTCTCTTTCTTTTGATCAATCTCAGTATCTCTCAATCTCAGTATCTCTCCTATTTTTTTGTGCTGGAGATTAACTCAGAGCTTAATATGTGAAGTATGTATTCTATTGTCACTGGGTTGCTGCCCTCATACCAGCAGAGAAAATTAGAACATTACTAGTCAACATTTGAAAACTTGATAAATGATGATACAATAGATTAATAATATAAAAGTTTAGAACAAAGTTTGGACACATACAATATTTTAAATGATTCAATATTTTCATGTCTATGTAAAGTTAACATAGATTTCTATCACTTTAAAAGCTCTATTAAAGATAATATAGTTTCTACCATATTTTCTTGTATCAAACTGGTGTCAATAATTCTTTCATTTTAGCCCTAGCAATAATTCACAGATCCACTCTTAAATCTTAGTCCCTTTGTTTTAAGACTTGCTTTATCATGATCCAGTTAAGTGGCTTATTTGGTACTGGAGGGGGGTGTTTGGTGGCACACCCAGTCCCATGCAAGATAAATACCTTCATCACTGAACTCAGATTCCGCTAATATTTGTTTTTAATGATTTCTTTGTCTATCAATGTAAAATGCGAGACAAATTCTTGTTCCTTTACTGAATTAGTTATTCAGGACTAAGTAAAAATCTTCATGTTCTATTATCTTGAAGATACACAAGGCAGGAAGTTTTGTGAATTCTGTTGATCAACTTCTTGGTTTACTTTATTTTGGAAGAGACCCCATACGGGGTCAGGAGAATTGGGGGCTCTTGAGAAGCTCAGTCAATTGTTTGAGTCTGAGACTGAATGCGTGGCTCAGCTAGCTGGTGCTGCTCAGAACTTCTGAAATTTGAGGATCATCAGGATCATTCCTCTCAGTTTTGGGGAGAATCACTCTGTGGTGGGAATTTAGTTCAGAATATAGAGATGCACGTATAAGGCATGAGTGTCTAACTCTTTGAACTACATATCTGCCATGCTAATAGGTATTATTTTTTCATGTCTATCTCCTAACTCTCTTTGTTTTCTGGAAAACTGGCTGCTAATCTACAAAGTTGAAAGGGAGGAAGGATATAAAAGGAACGATTTAAAAGTATAAGATAGTATTGACAAATTAGTTACATGCCTTTGATTTTGTAAGAATTAGCAACTAAATATTACTAAATTAGGAGCCAGTATTTGTAGTGTTGGGAATTTTAAACTTCTATTTGATAGTGACAAGACTTAGTTACAAACTTCACCATGAAGACTTACAAATACTATCTATTATCAGGGAAGAAAATCTCTTCCATTTTTGGTATTTGTAAAAATTGTAAAATAACTGAAAACATAAATAAAAGACCTCTACTAATTGACTTTCCAGTAAAATTTCTCATTTGTATGTAATCTTCATAATATCATAAAATCACATGACTTAAAAATTGCTAATTTTCCTATGACTCTAATTCACTGCTCCTCTACTAATCTTTTCAGAGACACCAGTCTGACCAAACTCAAGGTTTGCTGGTATTTGGACTCATATCATTATTGGAGTGCGTGCGGATAACCCCCATCTCATACATTAGGAAAACCTGATAGCCAAAACCACATCTTGCCTTATTTATATCTTGCCAGTTCCATAGACTTATTGCTTTTTCTCAAAAGAGATGTAAAAAAAAGATGTGAAAAATCATGGATACACCAGCCATACAGCTAAAAACTGGCAATCTCAGGAGGAGAAGAGAGGGTGGGTCAAGTCCTAGTCCTAGCTTGTTGCACTTATTATCCAAAATCACCTCTTTTCCTATGGCCCTTCTTCACCACTCCTCTACAACTCTCTGCAGAGACACCAATCTGACCTTAACTCCAGATATGTAGGTATTTGGGCTGTTGTAACCATAACTTTTTTGTAGTGATTGTGGCCACAATCTCTTACTGCTTTCTCTTACTTATCAACTTTATTTTTGTTTTGTCATTCCCCATAGGAACACCCCTATTTAGATGCCAATGTGTATTTAAAACCATTCAA
The DNA here is from genome assembly GCA_004027635.1 of Crocidura indochinensis. Taxonomy (NCBI): domain Eukaryota; kingdom Metazoa; phylum Chordata; class Mammalia; order Eulipotyphla; family Soricidae; genus Crocidura; species Crocidura indochinensis. Next base: position 4,550 of record PVKC010030985.1, read on the forward strand.
TGTTCCAACACAAATGAAGCAACAGATTGGTCATCTAGCAAGTAGAGCTTACTCAACCTTTTGACAATGACTTAATGAATTCAGCAGATATACAATTATCTTCAAAATTTGATTTTCACTGCACTTTATTTTTCTTCTCTTTCTCCTTTTATTTATTTTATTTTTAAAAATAATTTGCTCCCACTTTGTCTGGAAACAAATGTTTTATAATCAACTATATTAACTGTGTGAAACATGCTCTTTAAATAAAGAAAATAAAAAAATGTATATTCTTTGGCTCTATTCCAAACTGTGAATAATTTCTTGACATTATGAGTAGAGAATCTTCATATTCTCATTACTTCTTCAGCTACTTCTTACTGCATTTGTATAATTGTTAGAACAATTGCTACAAATCAAAGTTAAATAATACTTTTTTTTTTTGGTTTTTGGGTCACACCCGGCAGCTCTCAGGGTTACTCGTGGCTCTACACTCAGAAACTGCTCCTGGCAGGCTTTGGGGACCATATGGGATGCTGCGTTTGAACCACTGTCCCTCTGCATGGAAGGCAAACACTCCACCTTGCCGGCCCCAAAGTTAAAGAGTTTGCCTTTCATGCAGAAGGTCAGAAGGTCATCGGTTCAAATCCCGGTGTCCCATATGGTCCCCCGAGCCTGCCGGGAGCAATTTCTGAGCATAGAGCCAGGAGTAACCCCTGAGCGATGCCGGGTGTGACCCAAAAATCAAAAAAAAAAAAAAAAAAAAAAGAATTACAGCATTGGGGGCCGGAGAGATAGCATGGAGGTAAGGCACTTGCCTTTCATGCAAAAGGATGGTGGTTCAAATCCCGGCATCCCGTATGGGTCCCCTGTGCCTGCCAGGGGCGATTTCTGAGCATAGAGCCAGGAGGAACCTCTGAGTGCTGCCGGGTGTGACCCAAAAACAAAAACAAACAAAAAAAATTAAAGCATTAAACCATAATTTTATTTGATTTCCAATAGAAAGAAATAAAAGATACTTTAGAAAAATGTTCAAATATAGAGCAAAAGAACAGCAATGTTAATAAAAATTCATATTAGATGTGTTTCTGCTTGGGTTTTTATTAATATTTATGGTTGATTTTGTTTGGTTGATTTTTTAAAAAAATCTTCACTTTAGCTTAAAACTAATTAACAAAATAAGTTTTGCCTCTAAATGAAATATTTTAAAAATAAAATTACTTTCTATTTTCAACTTTACATTTATTTCTAGAAACCAATTATTTTTTAACTGAATAGACAGCAAGAAATATGACAAATATATTTTGTTTGGTATGTAGGCCATATCTGTTGTTTCTCAAAGTCTACTACTGGCTCTTTGCATGGGAGGCAACTACTGGTTGTGCTGATGGAATCATGTGGTGATAGAGATTAGGTTCATGTATCTTGCATGCAAAGCATATGCTTAAATCCCTTGACTAATCTCTGTAGCCCAAATTTTATTCCTTTAAAGGGGATTTTCTCTTCCTCATTTTTTAATCCACCACTTCTATTTTTAGAAACAGCTTCATCTTCTTTATACAGTGATAATCTTCTTTAACAGAAATAATCCATCAAAGTTTGTCAGTGCTTTGAAGATATTCCCTCTTTCTAGTCTTTCTTCAGTTTACCCTAACTTATCACCAGAATGCTCTTAACAGGGTCACCAATGATGTCAATGTTTCTGAACCCAATGATGCATTCCTGGTTCTTATTCTTTGATCTACAAGTGGGACATGACAAATATATTAAAACAATTTTTTCTTCACTTCCATGACCCCGCGCTTCCATGCTGACACACTGATCTTGAAGATCAAGCCTCAAAAACTATGATCAATGCAGTTTCACTGTTCACAAATCATGAAACAGATTTCACTGTTCACAAATCATGAAACAGTATTTTGCAACAGTGCTCCCAACGAACTAAAAAACTCTATTTTAATTTGGGGCCTTATTCTTCTAAAACAATGCCCAGTGTAACACAAAAGAATACTGCTTTTAAAATCCCAAGTCTCACCCCTCTGCCCAGACCTTCTAGTATGTTTCCATCTGATGAGAAAAATGAGAGCTATCAAGATTTTCTATGAAATCATATATTTTTCTTGTAGCATGGGCAAGGCATATATAACAAAGTAAGCAAAGTCTGAAATCATGTGGTCTGGCCCTAGTACATGACAAGGCATACACATGTTTTTGGCATCAACTGAATATGACCTGTTTGGCCTGTATTGTAAAACCCACAAATGTTATAAATATCCCAATGTTCCTTGGCAGAACTATTATTCCCCAAACTTGGGGTATATAACGTACTACCCAAATTAGTGAATTGACAAATATTTATATTTCATAGGGAGATTTGTTTCTTGTTTGGGGGAACATGAATGGCAGTCTTTGGGGTACAATATGGTGTTGGGTATTGTATAGGGGTTCTCATTTGCAAAGAATATGTTCTAGTTTTTTGAGCTTTCTTCCTTTCTTCCATATATTAGTGTTTAAAAAGTTTTATTGAAGTTTTGCTTTACAAGGCTATAAATTTGTATGACCCATAAGTTTAGGATGGAATCTACTAAATATTAGGAGTAGAAAGTTATCAAACTACACCAATTGCAAAGTAACACTTCACATAATCCATTGGACACCAGTTAAGTTTACTCATCACCCTCCTTTGTAATATAAATTTTGTGGTCAAATATATAGATTTTAATTTTGTTGTTGTTTTGCTTGTGTTATATTTTGTGATTGTGTGTCTCTTTACTTTGTGTTATTATATGTTCAACTTTCTTTTTTGACTTATTTGCTCTCCATTTATATCTAAGTTGTAGCAAAACACACAATTTCATATTTTCTTATTAATGAGTAGATGATGAGACATCATACTGTTGGGCAGTTAGTCTGTCTCCATACATTGATTACTATAAATGGAACTGCATCTATTTACATTGCATATCATTTATTGCACATACAGTTTGTAGGAATCCACTTTAAATCTGAAATCAGTAACATGTAGAAACTTACTATTGAGTAGACTCTACAATGTATTATTGTGAATTTATAGCATCATGCATGACTATCTCAAAGATCATTTAAAGCTTCCACATGAACTTCAGACTTTTCTTGACTAGTTATAAAACTATTGGCAATCTCCTTAACAGGTAGGCAGTAAATCTATCTCAAGCACTCAAAAGTTTACTAACCAACTTTTTAAAAATACTATGGTAGTTTCAATTTTCAGAATGAACAGAAAAGAAATACTATGAAAAGATAGCATGGTACAAATTTAGATAAAAGCTAAAAGCAGAAGACTGAGCCAAAAAAATAAAGAGGGAAATAAAACCATTATCAAACCAAAATTGAACTTCACAGGAACTTGCAGATAACTCACAGCTTGAAGAGACTTTATAAGTGAAATGCCAATGTTTGTGCGAGAAGCTGCTGGTCAAATATGCCCTTATTAGAAGCAAGAGATGTGAAGCAAAATTAGAAGCAAAGTAGGATGCATTACTATACATTTTGATGGAATGATTATAGGAACTCAAGAATGTTTAGGAAAATATCACAAGAAAAACCTTATTTGGTGAAATATTTGCCATTTTTCTATTCTACCTGTTATCTCTATATGTATATTTTCTTTAGATTTTATACAATCTTGTATCTTATATTCATATAAAGCAGAATAACTATCTACCAGATCTTTTATCAGCTCATTAAATAGGCTCATTAAATAGAAAGCCTGTCTAGAGTACAGGCTGGTGAGGGGTGGGGAGGAAGGACACTTGGGATATTGGTCATGGGAATGTTGCACTGGTGAAGGATTTTATATACATACATATATATGTTTATATTACATATTAAACATATATATTTATGTTCATATATATTTATATATACAGATATATAAATAAAAATATGTGTATATATAAATCAAAAAAAAAGAAAAGAAAAGATAAGGCCTCCCAATTTTTACCACAGGCTATGTCCTTTACACTGACTGTATAGAAAGAGGAGATGCAGTAAATGCAACCCATATACACCTCAACCCAGGCACTTTGCCTGGTTTGTATTGTGAATTGGGGACAAAAAAAAGAAAGAAAGAAAGAAAGAAAAAGAATATAAATAGGCTGGTTATGTTACAAAGTAGTTCCTAACAATGATCAGGTTCTGTGTGTTTCTAGTGAAGTCTATAGTTAAATCATTAAACAAATTTTGTTTACATCTCAGGTCTTATATGTAGTCAACCTCACTTTGATCCTGGCATTCACTCTAAACTTTGTTCCAACCTGCCCCAGAACATCTATCTGATTCCAAGTACAATCCTGTATGCTCTAAACAAATCAGGATGTCCTGGTAATCCTTGCTAACTCAAGGCCCAAGCTGCACTGCTATCTTAGGTGTTCTCATTGAACTCTGGCCCAGCTAGCAGAGAATGACTGTGAAAGGTCCCATAGGTTTCCTGAGCACTGCTTGGGAACTCCCACCCTCCAGAAAACAAATAGCTCATTTTACTCAGCAAAGAATGACATGGTTTTTGCAACACCTATTTTTCTGAATTATTACATATAAATGTTTAATGCACTAGTACCTTTATAGTGTTTTATTTACTTACCATTTTTTTGGGGGCGAGGGCATATGTGTCAGTGATTAGGACTTACTCTTTTTTTTTTGGTACTTAGAATATTTATTTAGCATTTATAGTTTATCTGTTTGTTTTTTTTTAATAAATATTTTTATTTTGACCAAAGTGGATTACAAATCATTCACAGTGAAATTTTAGGTACATAGTGACATTGAATCAGGGGCATTCCCACTACCAATTTTGTCCTCCCTTTCCCCTCTCATTCCCAGCATACATCCTATATTCTCCTTTGCTCCCCGGGCTGCTAGTGCAAGTGGTCTTCTCTGTGTCTAGCTTTTTGTAGATTGGGTTCCTATGACCTGTGCAAATACCAAGGCCTCTAATTACAGAGGCCTGATCTCATCATCCATGACTGAGTGAATAGTTTCCAGACACCACAAAAGGACCTAGGGGAGAGTAAACAAACAGGTACGAAACCTGGAGTGATGCACATGACAGTATACTTCAAGGGTGAGAAACCCTGTATCTCTTAGGCCAACAGAATTCCCTTTCTAATCTCCCCAATATTTACTGTGCCTATGCAAAAAAAAAAAAAAACCCAGAACAGCACAAATTAAAATTTTATTGTTATTGTTGTTGTTTTTGTTTTTTGTTTTGTTTTGCATTGTTTTTTGATTTATGTTTTTGAGCTCTGTTTTGTTTTTACTTTCCAGACCGTGGTTATTGTTAGGTTGTTGTATTTATTGCTATGGTGCTTTTAGGGTTTCTAGTTTGATTTTTTCCTTTTTTTTTTTGAGTGTTTACTCTTGCCTCTGTTTTTAGGGTTCACTTCTGGAGAGCTTAAAGAAACAAATATAAGGACCCAAGATATAGAACAGCTGTAGGGCATTTGCCTTACATGTGTCCAACCCCAAAGGGACCCTGGTACAATTTCCAGCATCCAATATGTTCCCCCATGCCTGCCAGGAGCGATTTCTGAGCCCAGAGCCAGGAGTAATCCCTGAGCTCCTCTGGGTGTGACTCAACCCCCCAAAATAAGGGAACAAATATAGTGCCAGATTATTGCTCTGTCAGCTACAGCCAATTAAGAACCCTACCTGATAAACTACCTCTCTGGACTCTTAAGGGAGCAAGTCTTTTAAAAGTTATATTCTTTAAAAGTTTTCTATAGATTAAATGAGTAAAGCAAACATTCCAAATTGTTATAAATATACAGTAAGGCTTATATTTATAAATAAATATAAATAGTATATTTATAGTATATAAATAGTGCATAAACAGTAAATACATAAATAGTAATACATTTGATCAAATGTATCTAATACAATCAAGTCATATTCTGAAATCTCTTTACCTAACTATGTTTACTTGACATTTAAAAATTAAATAGAAAAAAATGCATCTAAATCTGGTGCTACACATTTGAAATTGATCATTTATATTTGTATAAAAGAGATCAAATTTATAGACCTGAGTGACAATTTTATGGAACAAGACACGAGAATGTAAAATTCCATTCAAATTCCTTTCTTATCACTATTCATGAAAACAGCACTTCTCGGCTGGGAAAGCTTACGGTGATATTACATGGTGACATTATTTCAGAGGAATTGTCTACAATGCAGAATATCTAATTTTTTCACACATGAGTAAGGACTATGTAAAATTTAGCATTTAATTTGCATCCTATATGCAATCTTTAAAGGGCAAGTTTAAGTATTTTTGAAATATTATTACAAACATGTTCTTAAAAACAAGAATTTAATACTTATGCACCTCTTTTCTTCCAAGTCTTTTCTAATAGGTTTTCAAAAAAATAATATATCTTTATAGAGAAAAGATACAAATTCTATTATTGCTGCTTTAGTAAAATAAAACTAGAGCATGTAATCACATAATTGATTTTTCTAAGATAACCCAAATAGATTTTGAGAGTAAAGAAATCATAAAATAGCTATAGTTTCATGATTCCTCATTTTAGATTTGATGCTTTGTTTCCAAACACTAAAACTAGTCTGGGAGTCTAATATCATCCTGTGCAAGAGACAATGTTGTAGCTGTTCTCTTTTCATTACATTATAAAATCACAAATTAACATCTTGCAATTTAATTCCATATCCTCAGGGAGAAGGAAACTTAAAACTATAGGGATTGTGTCTTTCCAAAGCTGAAGAATATATTAATAACTCACAGGCAAAAATTTTACCCAGGTGTCCCTTATACCTTGGATACTGCTAAGTCCACATTGATTAAAGTGACAGGATTTAATTAGATTTCCCAAATGTTTTGAACTCAGATGGAACTAGGTTAATGACATAAAATGTTGTTCAATAGATTTTGACATCGATAAGTTTCCAATGTGATCTGCACATAAGTCTTCAGCTTTTGTAGCTAAAAGGCAATTTTAGTTTAATCATTTATTTTCACGGAATTTGGAAAAAGGAATTTTGCTAAATTAAAATAGGTAGCTTTTTTATTATAAATAAATATGCAAGATGGCAATAATATGCACGAATTTTTGGATGCTTACCTTGCTGAGAGAGCTACTAGATCTTGGTGTCTGTTTGCTTGATTTCAATAAGTAGCAGCAATAATTGTCACAGATAAGGTAGATATGGATATAAGTACATAAAAAAAAGTAAGTGGTAAATTTGTGATATTATAAATGACTGATTTGTTTCTAATTCTTCCCTTTATTTGTTCAGACAAAACAACTGACCTTACCATAACATTAATTTTTAGTTTATTTATGTTTCCAGATAAAATTGTTTTGTTGAGGTATCATGATTTACATCTGTATTAATATTCATGTTCCAGGCTTGTAATGCTATTGTACCAAAGCCACTATCTGGTCATTAATATTTTTCCACTACTGTCTCTATGTTTCACTCTTCCCCTCTCAACCACTTTGATAATATGTAGTGTTGTTTTTTTGTTGGCCACGATTATGTTTTAGCGGAGTTTCCTTATAACTCACATATAAGAGAACTCACCTTGCACTTGACTTTCTTCTTCTGACTTATTTCATTTAGCATGATCTAAGTTCTATACCAGTCACAGGCAAGTGCAAGATGGCATCTTCTCTTAGTAGTATTCCATGTCTACATGTACCACCAGTTCTTTGTCCATTCATCCTAAATTGCACACTTGCTTCCAGATTTTTGGTAAATAGCACTGAAATGAACAGGTGTATTTTTTGGCAAACTTATGTGTTCTTAGTACAGAGAGCAAGAAGTCACATGATAATTCTATTATTATTTTGTTGAAATATCTCTATACTGTTTTCCATGGAAGCTTACCTACATGACATTCCCCCCTCAGTAAATGAGGGCTCCTATTTCATCAGATTCCACTGGTTTGTGCCCTTTTGGAAAAAGCCCATTATTACAGAGAGGAGGTAATAACTTATTATAATTTTGATTTGCATTTCTCAATAATTAAGAAACATTACCTCTTGTATTTCCAAACTGTAACCATCTATAAAAGTTCTCAATAAACTTTTTCTATAGAGAGTTTAGTAAATTTTTTTTTGTGACTACTCAGTTCTGGTTTATGTACCAGTACTTGTTACATAAAGTAGGCATATGTGAATAAATGCAATCTGTGATATAATAATGTTTTATTGACAAGTACATGGTATTGCTTTTTTTTGTTGTTCTCTTTTCTGGTTTAGGGTGAGAGCCACCTGTAGGACTTACACTTGGCTCTGTATTAAGATATTATTCCCCAGGGGACCACATGGAATGCCAGGAATCAATCCTTGTTTAGTCACTTGCAAGGCACGTGCTGTGCTTGCTGTACTCTCTTTTTCTTTGTTTTGTTTTGTTTTGTTTTGTTTTTGTTTTTGGAATACACTCAGCAGCACTCAGGGGTTACTCCTGGGTCTATGATCAGAAATCACCCCTGGCAGGAACTGGGGACCATATGAGATGCCGGGATTTGAACCATGTCCTTCTGCATGCAAGGCAAATGCTTTACCTCCATGCTCTATCTCCGCCCACTGTACTGTCTTTTTTGCTATAGTTTGTCCACCTATTTGAAAGTATTGTGATTTCTGAGTGAATGATCAATGCAATGAAGCATTTCAAATTAGGAATATATATATATATATATATATATATATATATATATATTGGTTTTTGGGTCACACCCGGCAGTGCTCAGGGGTTACTCCTGGCTCCATGCTCAAAAATCGCTCCTGGCAGGCACGGGGGACCTTATGGGGCACTGGGATTCAAACCGATGACCTTTTGCATGAAAGGCAAATGCCTTACCTCCATGCTATCTCCTGTGCCCCGGAATATTTTTTGATATTTTTTAATAAAATCACTAATAATATGTGAGTTCTAGCTTTTTTTGATGTTTATATATGCCAACGAGTGAGTTGGCATACCTTAAATTTTTGGTTTTGAGGTAACACCTTACTGCACTCAGGGGTTACTCCTGGCTTTTGCATGCAGAAATTACTCCTGATGGTGCTCAAGGAACCATATGTAGGGGATAAAACTCATGTGGTCCATATGCAAGGCAAATGCTCTCCTTGATGTGCTTGCTATAACTCAGGCCCTTAGTTGGCATTCCTCAAATTTTTTAAAATTATATTTAAAAAATATTTTTTGGAGTACTTTGCAAAAGCAAGGTCCCCTGATTGTGACGTCAGACTGGGAATTTCTGCCCTGGCAGGCACGAGGGGTGGGGGAACCATATGGGGCACTGGGATACGAACCAATGACCTTTTGCATGAAAGGCAAACGCATTACCTCCATGCTATCTCCCAAGTCCTGTCTTTTCTTTGTGTTTATTTGTCCTCTGCTGTATTCTGGACCTCGTGGGAGAGGACTGAAAAGAGGCTGCTTCGCTTCGCAGCTGTGCGCTCTTTCTAAGGAAAGAACATCATCTCAACAAGAAGAGAAAAAATCACACTAAGGACTGTGCTGGATCACTGAATTCCAGCATTTCTCTCTGGACTGTCTTTTCTGCTGTGTGCCTAGGCCCAAGATTTGATCTTTGAGAGGCCTCATCCATGGAGGATTCTACTCTCTTGTAGGCAAATCGACACACCCGGAAAGGGTGGAACCAGAGGAATGTGGCTGCGCATATCATTTACCCAATGAATACCACCACAACACGTAGAAAAACACACAATACTAGTGTAACAATGGGGAAACAACGCGGACCAGTGTCAGACATAGAGAACAAAGATGACAATTCTGATGACCAGATAATCACCAACGAACTAATCAATCTCTCGGATAAGGACTTTGGGAAAGCAATATGGAAGATGCTGAAAGAACTCAAAGAAACCATGGACCGAGTTGAACAGAACACTAATAAGAACCAAGAAAATATGATGACAGAAATCACAAAACTCCAAACTGAAATAACATGTCAACTAACAGACCTGAAAAACTCAGTAATTGAATTGAATGGTAAAATGGATGATCTCAACGCCAGGGTAGAAGAAGCTGAAAAAAGAATTAGTGCTATGGAAGATGAGATAAATAACAACTACATACAGCAGGAGAGATTGGGAAAAAA
>PVKC010030986.1:0-14667 GCA_004027635.1 Crocidura indochinensis
CTTTCCTTTCCTTTCCTTTCCTTTCCTTTCCTTTCCTTTCCTTTCCTTTCCTTTCCTTTCCTTTCCTTTCCTTTCCTTTCCTTTCCTTTCCTTTCCTTTCCTTTCTTCCTTTTTTTTCTTTTTCTTTTTCTCACACCCAGAAGCATTCAGGGATTACTCCTGCCTCTGTACTCAGAAATGGCAGGCACAGGGGACCATAAGGCATGCTGGAATGCTTGGGGTCCTGGGTCAGCTGCTTGCAAGGCAAACGACCTACCGCTCTGCTATCTCTCCAGCCCCACTATCTTTTTCTGAATCTTAACATGAGGGATGGAAAAACCCAAGATGTCCAAAAATGTACGAGTAAAATCTTCCTCTCAAGCTATGAGCTTGGAGGCTGATTCATAGCCTTACTTCAATCCTGATTTTTAATTCTTAACAGGTCAGGTAGTAGAAAAGTTTTTCTTGGAGTTTTACAAGCTCCATTGATTGTCCATTCCATCACTTCTCCCCCAGTTGGAGACTCATTTGCCCAAAACAAATACATTACCCTTTGGAAAGGCCTCTTAAATGGAAAAAGATACACTTAACAGGATCAGAGCAATAAAAGGAAAAAAAAGTCTCTGCGTAGAAGTGACTTTACTACTAGTCTCTATGGTTTTTATTAAGTTTCTGGAGTGGGCAAGGGATACAGTTAGCAATTAGAAAAAAGCTTTGTTAAAGGAATATTTCAGGTTACAAGTCTGAGATAATTTACTCTGAAGAGGCTCTGGTACTGGCTCTAGATTTCATCCTGAGAAAGGCAGAGAAAAATAAAAAATGGGATTTTAAAGATGTCTGCTTTTTTCTCCCACAGGGCAAAATGATTACTTTGGATCTCTCAGAAAAGGTGGTGAATATTGTTTCTCTATTTCACAAGAAAACTTCTCTTTGGACAACTGTTAGTATGTAAGTGAATTTTTCCTCATGGTAACCTGAAGATAGAAACTGTAGGTTTTGTTGTTCAGAAGAAAGCAATGAATGTTTGCTTTTATTTGTGCAAAGGAAAATTTTATTTGGATCTCTGTCTCTGAGAAAAGACAGGTTAATTTAGGTTTTGCCTTTTCAGAAAAGAAGTATTAACTTTTGCTTCTATCTTTTCCAAGGAAATGTCTGGGCTGTATTTAAACACAAAGGAAGTGACTTTTGGCTCTGTTCTGATAGAAGAGATACCTTTAAAAAGTAAAGTATTTTCTTGGTCTCTGGATAGAAACTTTTAGCCTTAGGGGAGTGACTTTATGATATGACATTGAAAGAGGAAGCCTCAGTTTTCCCATGCCAACAGTTCCATCTCTCCCCATTGACCTAACATACCATCCCTTAGGGTTTGGCTAATACTTTGAATATTCTAACTAGACCATAGAATTCTGCCCCACCACTGGAGGATAAAATAATAGACAATGCCAATGCAATTGGCCAAACCCAGAACTACCAGACCACTCTGTAGGAACTTTGTATTCTTTGTAACATTTTTTTATCTATTGGTAAGTAATGCAAAAGCCTTTTAAGGTTGGTACAAAGACTTTTCCTATAACCCAATCTCCTGATTCCCACAAAGGAGCCATATTAAAGTTAGTCCTCTGGTAAGTTTCTCTCCAAGTGAAGTTTTTATTTTTCTTCTTTGCAATAACTTTCTATATTCTAATTCTAAGCATTATTACTATTCAATATTTTCATTCTTGAAAATATTGAAAATCCTGGGAATCTTGGATGGCCACAGAGCCTCTCCCTACCTCCATCAACACTCCTGCATCAAGATTAGCTTAGCTCCCCACTTTGGGTGCTGCCTCCAAAGATGGGGATACTAGCAATCTCAGAGGTCCCAAGAGAACAGTTTCAAAGGAGGTTCATGAGTAGGGGGAGTGTTCAACACATCGATGGCAGGCAATATGCCTCTTATTTCTGGTCACTCTGAAAACATGGTCACAGTAATGAGGTTCTTGTTCTTTAATTTTTGGCCACTGGTTTATGGCCACTTCCAGGTCCAAAATAGTTTCTAACCTCACTGTAGGTGGGATCCTTTGGTTTGTAGGTGAGTGGAGTAGAGAGATTGAAGCTCTCTTTTCTTGAGACTATCTCCTTCACTCCCCTCTTCACATTGGTCACTCAAGTTATCTGCTACACTTGGCTAGAGAATCAGGAATTAGGTGTACTATAATGTGCCTACTGTTATTCTCATATTTTTATTCCTTTTTAAAAATAATTTTATTTAATTAGGGAAGTACTATTTGCAAAGTTGTTGATAGTTGAATTTTAGATAAATCATATTTAAATATTAATTCCACCATCACCACCACCAGTGTCTACCCCCTCCACAAGTTTTCTCCTATTTCATCACCTCTAATCTCTTCTCGTCAAAACCCCATGTGCCACCTTGATAGGCATGAAAGTTCTGTGCTGCAGCTTAGATCTCATGTTTTCAGAATTGTTGAGTAGATATATGACTCTGAAACTCCACTTATTGGTATCTACCCTCAGAAAAATATTTATTCTAAATGATGCATGCATGCCCACCATTATTCTCATATTTTCTTATAGAAACCATTCATCTTCAAAAAATTTATTTTTCCCCTCATATTAGCTATAAACTGTTTTTGTATATTTTGGAGACTAGAGCCATGTCATATATTTTACAGACTATTTTGCATGTTTTGCTAATATTCTTCCTAATTCTGTCAGTTCAGTCAGTTCATTGTCACAGTCAAGTACATCATGATCTAGAAAGTTAGTGTAGTAAATGTATTGATTTTGTTTGTACCTTACTCCTTTCCCCCTTTTTAATCTGACCACACTCTCTTACGTATATTAGTTTGTAGCTGATCTGATCTACTATAATCCCTTAACGTCTTAACTCTTCATATTCAGAAGACACAAGTGATCCAAGCAAAGCTGACTGAAACTCATCACCAAGTTTTCATTCCTAATGAGGGTAAGGATGCTCTTTTCCAGAAAAACATGTAAGTAGGTGACAATAGAATTGATTCTCTTCTGTTTACTGCATGGCACAAAGTCCTTTGGCAGTAGGTGAGAATGAGAGTCACAAAACATAAATGCCAATGAGGGCAGAATTGTGCTTGTACAGAGATCCTTTCTTTATTTACCCCCTTTTACTTTTTGTCATGTTTGCAATTCGAGTCCTTTTTGAACTTGATTAAGTTGGAGTTACATTTATGTTAAATAAAATTTAATGATGCCTAATTACTGCACTTAGCACATGGCTTATAAAAGACATAGTTTATCTCAGCATAGCTTGCATAGGGAGGATATGTAAAAGTATTGTGGAAGGAAACAGGAAGAAAATATAGCAACTGGATTGAATATTTCAAGATATAGATAACACATGTAGAGAATAGGATAAAATGTTTGAATTTATGGGAAAAAGACTTGTAGGAAAATAATCCTTCCAAAGGGGGTGCACCGAAGAGTAGACAACAATGAATCACACCGCATAATGCAATAATATAAAATGACAAGACTGCCTTTCAATAATGGAGGAGGCAACAGTCAGACATTCAGAAGTATTGTGAGCCACAAGCTTCTGTGGTGAACATTCCTTTGGACTCCTGAGAGAGTGTTTTTAAGAAATAACTAATATGCCTCATACATGATTTGTTCTTTATCTTCTCTCCTTTCTCCTGCTCTCTTTTTATCTCTGTACAGTACTTTTTTTCTGTCTACCTTCTTAGTCTATCTTTTAAATATTTTGTTTTATTTTATATATTTTTAATTTTTCTAAAGAATATGCATCATATAGTTGACATAACAGATCATAATACATTTGTTTTGATATAAAATAATCGAAATTATTAAAAAATAGAAAGAAATGCCAAAAAATAAAAGGGAAGAGAATAAAAAAGGAAGAAAAAAGTTCAGTAGCAAGTATATTTGTAAAAATCATTGTATCTCCAATAAAGTCATTAATGCAATAGCAGAATATTTAGCAAGCTTTTTTTTAAAAGATGAAAAATAAAAAACACAGTAAAACATGTGTATGTGTTAGAGTAGGCACAACAAAATATGGGGGAAATAGAAAGAAAAAACCTTTGGCCTAAAAACAGGGAAACCTTACCCATGAAGTGTCCTGGCATCAGATCAACTCCAGGCTCCAGGCATACTATGTTGTCCAACCCCAAAGTTTTTCTCAGTGGTCCCAGTAAAAGCTCTTCACAATCACAGTTGCTGCTGTCAGGTTTCTGTAGTTAGAGATCCTGGTTTCTGTACAGATATATGATGATATCAGGGTGATGTGAACCATCTTCTGGTTTCATCTCACTATTAGGTGGCAATGCAGAGAATCCTACCCTAAAAGCATGTTGTTGCTGTTGCTAAATTGTTAGGGTGTCATAAGAACACACTCTGGAGTAAGTCAATGCCAGGGCAGAAGTAGGGCCTTTCCTCGTTGAAGTCCAATTCCTGGTGTTGGTGTAGAAAACTGTGGTTGTTTCCATAGATGGGGTTCAAGGTTCAGAGTGTATGGTCAATGTTTGATCTTCTGAAGCCTAAGCCAAATCACTATGACAGGTGTTCATGGTGTAAAGTACCACTGCAGTATGAAATTTATGTGTTCCTTTTTCTATCAGATAATAATTTGTTTGCATATGTAAGATTTCCCTATTTTAATATGCCTATGCAAAAGCAAACAATGCCACAAGGTACTTTTGGTATTATATGTGAGCAAAGATAACAAGCCTAACAATTCCTATGACCTGGTTCTAACATGAACTGAAAACAACACTAAAGAAATGATCTACTAGAATTTTCTACTAATCAACTCCCAAAAGTGGGGGAAATTGCTGCTATATAAGAAGATATGCAACCAGAATCTTCAACGACAGAAACCGGATAACAACAACTGTTACTGTGTGAAAAAAAAAGATGATATGCATTAAGGGTTATACTATTAAAGAAATGCATCTAAAGAAATATTCAAAGGAGATATAAATGTCCCCTTTAAGTCTTTTGAAATAATCTGGGGGTGGTAAAATCAGGTGCATAGCTTCAGCCTGTGATTTGGTCTTGTTGAGTATAAATAAAATGGCTTCCAGCAGATATATCAGGATATGTCCTTGAGCTATGGGCTTCTCAGAAACTGAATCTGTAGTGAGCAACAGTCCACAGCTAAGGGAGATAGGGGTAAAGGGATCATCTGGGATCATCTAGAACAAATTAGTAGAAGTGGAAATGTCAGCTTCTTCTCAGGCTGAGAATCTGTCTTTTCACTTTGTGAACTGGTTGGCAGCTGGCTGAGGTGAGGGGAATATTCCACTCCTTGAGGAGTTAAAAACTGAGGGTAAAAAGGGTTAAATGAGAGGAGGATAACAGACAGGGTTGAGAGAGTGAAGGACTAAAAAGAATTTGTAAGGTGGTAAACAATGGGGTAAAAGGGGTTATATATAACAGGGGGAAGGACAATATACAACATAGACAGACATTATGTATATTATAGACAGACATTGAGATGGTCAACATATACACTTATGCCCACACATATAGACAGACACTGAGGATTGATCCACGGGTTACAATTGAAAGTCTTACCCAGGTGAAATGGGACAGAACATTTAAAAATTATAAATCCAGCAAGTCAGAAATAAAGGTTTTCCTTTTTCTAGGCCAGTCATGATTGGTGAGGGTAAACTTTACTGAAGAAAGGCTTAATGGGTTTTATTATATAGAGAGCATTCTTCTTCTTCTTCTTCTTCTTCTTCTTCTTCTTCTTCTTCTTCTTCTTCTTCTTCTTCTTCTTCTTCTTCTTCTTCTTCTTCTTCTTCTTCTTCTTCTTCTTCCTCCTCCTCCTCCTCTTCTTCTTCTTCTTCTTCTTCTTCTTCTTCTTCTTCTTCTTCTTCTTCTTCTTCTTCTTCTTCTTCTTCTTCTTCTTCTTCTTCTTCTTCTGCTTTTTTGGGTCACACCCTGTGACTTTTAGGGGTTACTGACTTGGGAGACCATATGTGACACCAGGGGTCAAACCAAGGTCTGTCCTGAATTGGCCACATGCAAGACAGATGTCCTACCACTAAGCTATTGATCCCCCTTTTATATAGAGCATTGTTAAAAACATTTATAATTTTTAAGTCTAAAAACTTAAGTGATAAGATAATGAGCACTGTAAGAGGAGTCTAGTGGGTCTTGAGCATTTTGTTTTCTTCACTAAAAATAATCTAAAATCATGAGCATTATGATATAATGGTCTACTACCTACAATTGAAAATAGATTATAATAACATATTCAAAGAATAACCTCTGTAACAGGAGTTCATGGCATGCAGTTGCATATTCCATTGCTATTTGTGGACATAAGCATGAGATTATATTAGCAGGCATAACCAAGTAGAAAATGAATAGATTAGAATTTTTGTGGCATTATCATAATGAGTCCTTTCTTCTGAGTCTAATATCCAATGACATTTAATAAAACTATTGACAGAAAGGGCTGATATGCCATTATATTTTGTAGGGTTGTTTTGTTACAATTGGGGATTTGGTCTGTGTAATTGCTCTTTGAATAGCTCATATAGGGTTGGTTTTGTTAGCACAAATACTTCAAATTCTTTTTTGTCTGAGAATGTTTTTAACCCTCCATACCATGTAAATGAGAGTTTTGCTGGGTAGTGGACTCTAAGTTGTAAGTTTCTTTCATTCAGTTGTTTGAATATGTCAATCCACTCTTTTCTTGCCTGGGTTGTTCCAAATGGAAAATCTGCTTTGATTCTTATGTTGTTTCCTTTATAATTGAGAGTTTTTTCTTCCTGACTGATTTAAAAAGTCAATCGCTCTGTTTTTTTTTTTTTGAGGGGGTCACACCCGGCAGTGCTCAGGGGTTACTCCTGGCTCCATGCTCAGAAATTGCTCCTGGCAGGCACGGGGGACCATATGGGGCACCGGGATTCGAACCGATGACCTTTTGCATGAAAGGCAAACACCTTACCTCCATGCTATCTCCTGGACCCCAATCTCTCTGTTTTTTGCTATTTGGATTACTAAATGTCTTGGTGTTCTCTGATGGTCTATTTTGTTTTGCACTCTTTTTGCCTTTTTAGATTTGTAGAAAAACCTCTTTCCTGAGGGTAGGGAAGTTCTCTATTACCTCTCTCACTACTTGTTCTTCCCCTTTTCTGTTTTTTCTACATCTGTTATTCCTATAATTCAGAGATTATTTCTCCTGTCTTTTTTCATTAAATACCTTACATTTTCTTTCAGGATTTTGTCTCTTTCTTTTTTGACTTCATTATCACGGTTGGCTTGTAATTTGTCTTCAATTTCTTTTAGGTGATTCTCCACCTGAGTAATCTGTAATAGTAATTCTGTAAATCTATATTATAGCTTGCTAACATGCTTTTTAGTTCCATCAGTTCCATTTCTATGGATTCTCTCATCTTCAGAAAAGGTTCTTCTTTGAGTTGGTTGGATTGTTCATGTATAGATTTCTTAATTTCACAAACTAGTGACTCCTTGTTTTCTGTTATTCAACTATTAAGTGTTGATTTTAGATCCTAATCCATAAGGTTTGGGCATTTAGGTGGATTTGGAGATTTGCCAGGATTTCTCTCCCTAGCCCCCACAGTAGATGTCCTCTTTAGCTTTCCCATTTATCTTTGCATTTAGTGACTTGGAGTGTTAGATTATTAGGATGTTGAAAGAAATGCCAGGAAGTTTATGATATAAATTGAAAAGTATCTGCACAGTTTGGGAAAAGGATGACTGATGGGAAGGAAGGAAGGATGCTGGGAAAGATCCCAAAAGACAGCCCTGCCAGTATTTGGTGGAGGAGATTAAACCGGGAATTTCCCTATTCCCTCCTCAACACCAAACTGACTGGCCCAAAGGGGCAGATGAACAGCTATGGTTCTGGAACTCAGAAGGTGGTGAAGGAAATACTATTTGAGCTTAGTGGAGAGAACTAGAATGGGAGCCTCTCCTCTCCTGCCAAGACACAGCCTGCCTGTCTCCAAGGAACAAATATTCAGTAATCTGATTATTTTGTTTTAAAGACTAAAAAGATCATTAGAAATATTTGCTTAATAATATTTTAGGCAACCCAAAATTATTATTTTTAAATTAAACAGATACTAAGCAGTATGTTTTGTTTTATTACTGCTCTCCATATTATGGCCCAAGAAACAATTATATCCTGTTTCCTTGTCCCATAAAGTCCCTTGTTTTTCATCTTTGAGGTTATATTCAAAATATATAATAAGGTCTTGGTTAATGATCTCAAACAATTTAGTAATTAAAAAGAGAAAAATAATAAGGGAAGACTGGAGAAGAAAAAAATCTAAACACCCAAATATTAAAACTTATATTTTAACTTAAAAATAACTTAAGGATGGGGCCAGGGTGGTGACTCAGTGATAGGGCATTTGCCTTGCATGCGGCTGACCTAGGATGGACTTCAGTTCGATCCCCAGCATCCCATATGGTCCCCCAAGAATGGAGCCATTTCTGAGAGCATAGCCAGGAGTAACCCCTGAGCATCACCAGGTATGACCTCAAAACCAAAAATAAAAAAAATTAAGGAAAGCTACATGTGAATGAAATTATGATCCTTGTTCTTATGTATCAGAGTTCTTTTATTTATTTTTATTTTTTTAAATTTTATATATTCATTGATTGATTTATTGGTCCCTGGGTCACACCCAGGGACACTTAAGGATTACTCCTGGCTAGTACTCAGAAATTGCTGTGACAGGCTGAGGGACCATATGGGATACTGGGAATTGAACTGGATCAGTCCCGTGTCGGCCACATGCAAGGCAAATGCCCTACCACTGTGCTATCTCTACAGCCCCGGACTTATTTTCTTAAGCGTACTGCCAGTGCCCATTAGTACAGTGGATAGGGCACTTGCATGCAACTGATCTGGGTTCAAACCCCTGCACCCCAGATGGTCCCTGGGGAGGATCCCTGAGTGTAGAGCCAGGAATAGGATTTGAGCACAGCTGGTGTAGCCTCAAACAAAAAACACAAAAGCCAAAAACAGATCATTAAAGTATACAACCTTGTAAATTTATGTGTGTTGCAAATTGCAGGATTTCATTACTTTTAATATTGAATTAGTGCTACATCGAGAATACATATTTCACGCTTTTTAAATAGCTAAACATATTAATAGACCCTTATGTACTTAAGGTTTTAGAATTGAACAACTTAAAATTAATCTTATATACATGAGCTCTTCTTATACTACTTGGTGTATATATAATATGTGGTTCTGGGTTCAACTTCAATCTAAACTGAGGTGCTGAATTTACTACCGATGTCCCTTCCCTCAAATCTTCTTTATTTTCTTTGTTTAAATTTTTTGTTTTGGGGTCATGCCAGTTTATGCTCAGGGTCTACTCTTGGCTCTAAACTCAGGAGTTATGCCTGGCTGTGCTAAGGAACCATGTGGGGCTTTGAACCCAGGTAGGTCCCTTGCTTGTAAATCTTCTTGAGAAAAGATAAAAGAAAGTAGTATCTATGTTTGTTTACATATTTTATTTATGATTGTGTAAGAAATTGTCCTGAAAACAAGTGTCTTAGAACACTGAGCAATTATTATTGGTAGATTTGTTATTGGTGAACTTAGTTGTCACTTTGCTGGTCCGGAGCTTCTCATGAGACTGCAGTCAAGTATCTTCTAAGTGTAGTCACTTCAGACTTACACAGAGTGAGAATGTTTCCTTGTTTTACCTCAGTGACAGTTAGCAGGCTTCAGCTTTCTCATTTGAAAACTCTCTATAGATGATGTGGAGTTGAGTCCTCCCAATAGTGTGACTGATTTTCCCTGGGGCAAATGTTCCAAGAAACAGAGCAAGATGAAATTGAAAATAGTTAATCCATCTTTAGAAGTCTTGTGACTTTCCTTATGCCCTGCTATAATTGTCAGCAGGAACTCACCTTTAAAGGACCATTCTATCTGCCAACTCCTAAAAGAATATAAAAAAGGTGAAAATATTATTTAAGCAGTAAATATTAATTTGGTTACAATGGAAGTTCAAAGATCATATACTTAATTTAATATAAATTTTAAAAGAGGACATACAGATTAGCAGTTCAAGAGCCCATTCACTGGAAATGAGGTTGATATTTTCTTTAATTAATGAAAGGTTACAAGGGAGAGCATAGTCTTTACATCTTCTCTAATCACTAAAGAAATATTTTATTGAAATAATTATTGCACATGTTTACCATATTGACACTTAAAAAAAACTCTGCTTCTCTACTATAGAGACAAAAGTTCTTTTAACTTCATGTTTCCAATATGTCCTTACTGTGAGTTTTTGATTTATCAATATGAGAAATTTTCTATTTAATGTTTACTAGGATTAATGTGGCTCCTATTCTCTCCTATTTCACTTATTTTATTCTTGTCTCAGTCATCAGAATGGATAATTGACAGTTTTAGCTGAAATGTGGGCTAAAGCAGGTAATCATAAACATTATATAAACACTTCTAACATATTTTTTAACTGAATGCATGTAAACTTTTGATGTAGGGTCAAGGACTTCTTGACTATGGATCTTGCAAAAACAAAACCCAAGATTTCTATGATTGATTTCCAGTCTTTGGTCTCTTTAAAGTGGTTAAAAAATTAAAAACACTTGCAAGGCAATGGGGTACAGAATGCTTCAGAGTTAAGATCTTTTTTTCTCCTCAATCAGTAGTAATTATCCCTCCAATTTTTAACAGTGTTTTAGTGATTTCTGATTATCAAATGTTTCAACTTTGCCTCATTAGAAACAAAGAACTGTCACACCCTATTTCATTAGATTTTGTAATATGAAGCAAAATCAAAGAATTGCCACAACAAATACAATTAGGATAAACAGATTTGGAAACAAAATCCACTTTTGAACTCTTTTGCCAAAATTTGGCAAAAGACTTGTGTTTCCTCCTTTCCAATCCTCTCCCAGTGAATATTTATAAATACTAAAGACAGTCCAGAACCTATAGGCTCTTATGTACACTAGTTTATTTAAAACTCTTAAATATACTACAGAAAAGTTTTAGTATTAATCCCTAGCAGTATAAGTGTGTGAAAGTTGGATACATTCAAAATAAATTGTTCTGTGATTCTTCAACATAACACTGAAACTTGAGGTTTTTAATTGGATAATTTTACAATCATGGAGAACAGAGTTTATTTATACACTTTTGACAATTAGAGGCAAATAATTTATTTTGAATATGGAAATAACTGCAAACGTTTATTTTATGTCTCTGCTGATCCTACATACTTCTGTGTTTTATAGAGGAACTTTTAAAAAATTGAGGTAACAATGGTTTTCAACATTGGATGTGCTGTGTGAGTAGGGCTTCACACTTTTTAAATAAATAATTAGCAAAATTTATTTCTGACACAGACACAAAACCAGCAAGAATCAGAAACAGGACATGGCCAAATGTATACTTACCATTCTCCATCCTCCAGTAAACCCTCTACTCATTCCTTACACCATACAAGTCCTTCTCCTAGTGGTCATCATTCTATATGGGTTTGTTACTGTTTAATTTTGTTTCACCTAAGGCCTATCCATGATACAAGTGGCAAGAGCTCATATATATAGTTTGAGAACTTTTCATATATATTTGAGAATTTAGGTTCTTTGACTATAGAGAATAATGTGGAAATAAAGACAGGGGTATAAATTTTTACTTTTCATGTCATCGATTTCCATCTATAATACTATTTTTTATAGTTTTTGAACCAATTTGCATTCCCACCAATATTGTATTAGGCTCATTTTCTCCACATCTTTGCCAACTCTTGTCACTTCTATTTTTGATATAAGCCAATTTAATATCTTTGAGATATAGCATGGCTTTGATATGCCTGTTCCAAAGGTAAGTGATGAATTATTATAAATAAGTATTATAAATTATAAATAAGCCTTCAATTCTACTCTGGTATTATTAAAATAATCTAGTAATGGTATATATATGTATATATAATATAGACAATTTAGTTTTCTCTATTGGATAGATAACACTTATACATTTTACATCTTTATGAGAGTCATAACATACATTTTGAAAGTTATACTTTAACTTCCTATTTTAAAAATTAAGATTAGTCAGAGAATGGTTACTGTTTGTTCAATGGAACATTATAAAATTGATAAACTAAGTGCTACATTCAATATGCACGGGAAAAAGACAGTTACTTTGTAATTGGAATAGAGAATGCCAATTCATCTTGAAAATCAATTACATTTTGACTAGTGACTAGAACATTTATTGTAGTTAATTCCTGTTTTTAGTTAAATGTGTAAATGGTATTTGTAATAGCATGATTATGAAAATATCATTTGCTACAGACCCAGCTAATTTTATTTTCTTAATAAATGACAATTTTTTGCTCATGGAATTCCTAATTGTCTTTCCTTTTTGCATTGTATTTACTGTTTAATCTCATTTTTGTTTTTTTTTGTTTTTGGGTCACACCCAGCAGTGCTCAGGGGTTACTCCTGGCTCCATGCTCAGAAATTGCTCCTGGCAGGCACAGGGGACCATATGGGGCACCGGGATTCGAACTGATGACCTTTTGCATGAAAGGCAAACGCCTTACCTCCATGCTATCTCCCGGGCCCCTGTTTAATCTCATTTTTACATAAATTTATTTTAAGTACCTATTTGCCAAATAGGCAAAAAAGATACTTTATTAAACAAAACCAATAAATTCCTCAATGGTGTGAATCTTGTACTCCAGTGTATTGAGGAAGGGAAGCACTTAATAATAATAAACAAATATAGTTTTTTCAATAATAAAAATGTCTTAGAGGCCAGAGCTCTAGTCCAATGGTTAGGGCTTTTACTTGTAGGTGACCTACCTGGGTTTGATAACTGACATCCTGTATTTTGATCCTCTGAACACTCCCATATATAGTTCCTGAGTGCAGAGTCAGGAGTAAATACTGATCACTGTTAGGTGTAACCCCCCAAAATAAGTGCTTTAAAGAAGAATAATAAGCAAGATAAATATTATGCAAGTGTGGATCATCTATGAGACTGACTTTGATCAATGGGATATAGAAGGAAGTGAGTTTACTTACTTAATCCTGGACCTTAAAAGACATCACATCTTTGCTTTCCTTTTGAACTTCTGTGTCACCTAATTTACAAGTAAAATTGATGAATACAATAAATTGTCATGGAATGGCTGCAGATGTAGTTGATCAAAATGTAAGGGTTTGGGGAACCAGATGTTCAACTTTGGATGATAAGTAATTAAGTTAAACTGTCATTGAAGACTTATTTTAAAGTTCTTTTTTTGCGGGGGATATTGTCATGCCCAGCAGCACTCAGGGGCTACTTCTGACTTTGCTGTCAGAAATTATTCCTGGCAGGCTCAGGGGGACAATATGAGATGCTGGGGATTGAACCCTGGTAAGATTCACACAAGGCAAAACCCTCCCCGATCTACTATCTCTTCAGAACACTTTTTTTTCTTAATTTTTTATTTTTAATTATGAGAACAAAGATGCAAAGAAAGAGGACAAGGTAAAGTTACAGTGGAAGGACAATCACCCATAACATAATTCTCAGAAGAAGTCCCCTTGCTGATATCTTTTTTTATTTTTTATTTTTTTTTATTTTTAATTATGGGAACAAAGATGCAGAGAAAGAGGACAAGGTAAAGTTACAGTGGAAGGACAATCACCTATAACATAATTCTCAGAAGAAGTCCCCTTGCTGATATCTTAACTTTGATCTTTCAGCCAAAGAACATTAAGACAAATAAAACAGAATCCATGTAAAATTACTTTGTCCCTCGAGTCCCTGGATTGTAATATATTATAATATTTCTTAGCAGCACACAAGGTAATCTAAAGCCATAAAACTTATGTAACTCCTTAAACATTAGAGACATAGTATTTTTTTTACATTTCCATGTACATACATATTAGTTTAAGTTAATCTCAAAAGTTTAAGTGGGCTTTTTTTTTTTTAAGGATTAGAGTCAAAGGAGCATAGTAAAAACGGTGTTAGAGTGGCAATTGTTTGCATAGGCCCACCAAAAGTATGAGGGGCATGGAAAGGAATAACCTTGGCCTAAATACAAAGAGACCCTACCCCTGAAGTTTCCTGGCATAAGACCAGATCGTCCAATCCAAGACATTGTCTGTAGTGTCAACACACTTTTATTTTTCACACAGTCTTTGTTGTTGATATCATGTTTCTGTGTTAAAGATCCTGAAATCTGCATATCCTACATTGAAGTCAGGATGTGGAGCGTCCTCTCCTTTCACCTCACAATTAAAGGGCACTGCAGAGAGCCCTGTCCTGTAAGCAGGTTGTTGTTGTTGTTGTTTAGTCTCAGTGTTAAGGGAAGTCTCTTTTCAGCAGGTCGATGTCTGAGCAGTGGTTACGTCTTCTGTGGTAGAGGATTGCTTCCAGGTGATGTTATAGTCAAACGTGGATGTTTCGAAGATGGCTTCCCAGGTTCAGGGATAAATGGAAAATGCCCATTCTTCAGAGGCCTGTGCCAGGTCGTTATGTCAATGTTCAGGGTGTAAGGTCCCTTTGCATTACAAAATTTATGTGTTCCAATCTCTATTAGATAAGATCTTATTTGTATGTATATTATTTTCCCATTTTAATGTGCCTATGCAGAGGAGTAACAATGCCACATGGTGTTATTGGCACATATGGAGGCCATAAGAACAAGT